>JALIZH010002781.1:0-19260 GCA_030522465.1 Rhipicephalus appendiculatus
CGCGATAGCATGATCGGGCATCGTGCGCTTCACCTTCTCAATCGCTAGCCCCGCTTCCGTTCTCGGTGCATGCCTCAGCCATGCCGTGAGGAAACGAACGACTGCGCGCGCAATATTGGCCGTTTCAAACTATCCTAAAGGCCTTCTGTGTGGACAGTTGCTAAATGGCCACTACTCCGTAAATCTTCATTTGGCAATTCAACGAAGGACCCACTACGCGCCCGTAAGGCAACACACCAACCTACACAGCTACTCACCTTGTTGACGCTTTTGCAGCTCATGAAGATTAAATATGTCTGACAGCTTTGTAGTGGGTGGGCCTTTAAAGCGCCCACTCTTCGCGCAATGTGCATGTTTGGAAGCCTGGCGCGAGTCTACGCTTCAGCCACGCGATATTATACGTGTTAAGGAGACTCCTCCCACGACATGACATTCATATAGTGTTTTTACCCGAAGCAGTTTCAAGCAATACCGCGGCTCTGTGACAGAACATTTGCTTGCCGCGCAGGCAACCTGGGTTGGATTCTCGCTCGAGCCGAAGAATTTAGATGCGAAGCATCTTATGCTCGGGCTTTGTCCGTCCCGCGTCCCGCGTCCGGCCACTTTCATGAAGTAGGGAAGCACCCCCTATGGGAACCAGAACACTAGTACAATAAGGCCGTCAACCACCACCGCAGTCACCAGAGTCATGCTCGAGAGCACAGAGGGGCTGCTTAGCAATGGCTAGGTACGTGGTGTCTGTCGCCCGGTTTGACTCGATTCCTTGATATTGCTTGCATGTGCTTGCGGGGGCTTAGTCCATCCCTCCTTCCCGCGTCCCCACGAGGCTCCCCCGTCCCACACCCCCCCCCCCCACAGCGCATGCGCGTCCCCTCGCCCTCTTCTACGGTTCCCCACGTTCTCTCCTCTAGGAATCCTCTACGGAGCGGCGCGCACGACAGGTGGTGCGACAGCTGCATACTTGGCTGGGGGGCGCCACGGTGGTTCTGCGGTATGAAAATGACGGAGCGCACGCGCCTCATTCTCTCTCCTGTGCAGCGCCGCGATGAGCGCCAGGGCCGCTGCCGCGAAACGGGAGCGGCGACGTTTCTCCCGCTCAAGCTAACCATCTCCCCGCTGCTTCGCATCCACACATGGTTCCCATTAGTGGTAGAAGGGGACGTTTTTTATTATTTATTTTATTTGCTTTGGCTATTAGTGCAATTTATTTTATTTGAATGACAACTTTAAGCCCTCAACGACCGCACGTATCAACCTGCTTGCCGAGACGTGCTAGGCTAAGCTCTGCATGGGACGTAGACGACCAACCATGACTCGTGGCCGGGGCCTCGGAGGCGATTGCTGCTAGAGGATTCCTAGAACGGGATCCCTTCTACCTAGGGTGACCTCGAACTTGCAAGCTCGCGAGCACTGTTTCTGGCCATTGAAAGTTTATTAAATGCGAAGCATTTTTTGCGTACTGTAAGCACTTTTGCGTTTCTATCTACGTACGTATCCATCTATCTATCTATCTTGCCGCCTACGTCTGGGTGCTCTCGTGATCGCCTGCCTAACTTGGTGTACACCATAATTTTGATGGGAGGGTAAGAGGTATTGACGAATATGTCTGGCTGGTCATGACATGAATAACGTGAAAATCCCGTCGCGTACGTCGTCAAACTCATTTCTCCAGACACGTGTGGCTCATACCCGTATACCACGCGCCGCGGAATGCGAGTATGCGCCACAGGACTTTGACAATTTATACCTACCCAGAAACGTCGAGAACAGGCATTGGTAATTTGAATGCGAGAGCGTTAAGAGAAGCTGACATCAGTGGCGTCGACCCTGGTAATTCAAAGTCGACAGCGTTAAAAAAAACGAACATCGGCGGCGTTGACGCGAGTAATAGAAAGATTAGAAATCAGAGCCCCAGCAGGAATCGAATTCAAGCATTCTGCGTGCCAATCAAGCATTCTACCACAGAGCCACGTCAGGTCTTGAAACTGCTTTGGAAGAACACCCTATGCAGGCGTAATATTGGTAAAATGTATATTGTGGTTGCAGTGCTGGCTATCTAATTTTATAAACATTACAAACGTACTACGAAGGAGTGTTGTCGGACTGACCTCACTTGTATACTTAAGCGCCATCCACTGTAGTTGGTGTACGTTGCACTATCCAGGGCTACCATCCTTGCAAGCACAAGCTCTACATATCAGCTTACGGCTTCTGGTGTTGGCAATACCCATGTTTCTGTTGGCATCGTTACACAACTGTAAACAACTGCTTATATGAAACATATGCGACTGTTCAACATGTCTGTGCGTGCAATATTTGTACATATCTTTAGCGCCATTTCATAACGTTTCATTCAATAAAAAATTACAACCCAGTCACCTTACCTCCGGATGCTTCGCATAACATCGACCCCATGGTACTTGGGATCTGCCTAATTTTTTCGTTCATTCAATGCATCTGTCTCGATTTTTCGGTGACGGACAAAATTATGATTTTACAGCAAAAGCAGTTATGAGATCCCAACAAGGGCCGTTTTAGCGCTGTAGTTGTTCGCCGCTGCCGCTGCCGCCGCCGGTGTCCGTAACCACGATCGCACGAAATAAGAAAAACTAAATAAACAGTAAATACCCATGACATAATGGGAATCGAACCCGGGCATTCTGCGTAGCAGCCTAGTACTCTACCACTGACATACCGACGGTGCTTGAAACTGCGTTGCAAACTGACCATATGCAGGTGTCATGTCGGGTAAGGAGTCGCGTTAACATGTGTAATAAAGCGTTTTAGAACAGTAAAGTAACAACCAGTTGTCACACAATGCGAATTGCGTAAGCAGTAGGTCGTTAAATGCTCCAACCTATTACAAAAGTAGAGTAGAGTAGAGCCTTGAATCTGTGGCGCACACCCACGCTGGGGGGATTGGCCAATCACCGGATAGTTATTTAAAATTATTTAATAAAAGGTTAAATTTAGTCTATTTAAAAGAAAGAAGGATGCGACAGGAAGAACTTATTAATGGAATATAATAATGAACTGGAAGAAAACCAATGAAGCGGCGAATTTGATTTAAATTAACAAAAAAGCAGGTGGGAGAAGTTTGTAAATGTAAAAAGTAGGAGCAAAGATTGATTTGAAGACTTAAATTCTTCATCGTCGTCAGCCACAGCATCAACAACGTGCACATGATGCGTTCCAATTGTATAGCGGGTACCGCGCTTTCCCGAAGAATGACCAAAAATTGGCAGATCCTAAGTACCATGGGAATCGATGTTATGCGAAGCATGTGGAGCCAAGGTGACTGGGTTGTAATTTTTTTATTGAGAGAAACGTTAAGAAATGACGCTAAAGATATGTGGAGATGTTGTAACCACAGACTTGCCGTGAAGAGTCGCATATGTTTCGTATAAGCAGTTTTTTACAGTTGCGTAATGATGCCAACAGAAACATGGGTTATGCCAACACCAGAAGCGGTAAGCTGATAGGTAGCACTTGTGCTTGCGAGGATGGTAGCCGTGGATTGTGCTTCGTGGACCAAGTTAAGTGCATGGCGCTTAAGTATACAATTGATGTTAACCCAACATGACGCCTGCTTCATAGGAGTACATATGTAATGTTTATAAAATTAGATAGCCAGCACTGTAACCACAATTGATGTTTGACCAACATTACGCCTGCATAGGTTCCTTTTCCAAAGCAGTTTCAAGACCTGGCACAGATCTGTGGTAGAATGCTTGATTGCCACGCAGAATTCTTGGGTTCGATTCCTGCTGGGACCCTAACATATTTCTTTGCATTCGTTGGGTCAACTCTGCCTATGCCGGTCTTTCTTAACGCCCTCGCATTTAAATTACGAATGTCTGTTCTCGCCGTTCCTCGGTCGATTTAAACTGTCAAACACCTGTGGCGCATACCCGTATACCGCGACCCGTGGTATACAGTATCTGCCACACGTGTCTGTAGGCAAGGGTTCGACGACGTACGCGACAGGATTTTTCACGTTATTCATGTCATGACCAGCCAGACATATTCGTCACTACCTCTTACCCTCCCATACAAATTTTGATCTATTCGAAGTTAACGAGGCAATCACGAGGGCACCCAGACGAAGGCGGCTAGATAGATAGATAGTAGATACGTAGATAGAAACGCAAAAGTGCTTACAGTACGCAAAGAAATGCTTCGCATTTAATAATGGCACAGTGGACCCTTCCCCACTACACAAAAATTGTGATGATGGATGGCGTAATGGGTACCACGGAAGTGTGCTTGTAGTAGTTGTTCCAAGGGTGTTTAAAAAAGGCTCTAGAAAGGCCGCTGTTTCAGCTTTCGCTGTGACTGTACAGCGCGTTCCGCGCAGGCCTGGCGGTTTTTTGCTCAGGATCAACGATGCCGACGCGGGAATATCTGAGATGCTGTTTTTAACACTATGGCGTTAAAGTATAGCATCCGGCAATACGCAATGAAACGTAAAGTGATTGGACTGATATTTAGAGACCGGATTACGGCTGAACGGGTCAGGAAAGAAATAGGGGTTTGAGATATTTTAGTTGACATCAAGCAAAAGAAACGATTTCAGCTGGAAAACGTAATCATACAACAGACAGCCAGTGGGCAGTGCGAGCTACGAAATGGGTACCAAGGGATGAGAAATGCAGTCTAGGTAGGCAGATAGTTCTCTGGGGTGACGAAGTTAGGAAGTTCGCAGGGATGAAAACGACGACCGGCCTGCGCGGAAAGCACAGCAGAGTCCCAGCGAAAGCGGGAAGATCGGCATTTCTAAGGCCTCCCGTAAACTCTTTTGAGGCTACTAATATAAGTAACTTACAAGGTACCCAATACGTCATAAATAACAATTTTTGTGAAGTTGGGTAGCCCCCCACTACGCCATTATTTGTCATTCTGTGGAGAAGCGAGGTACCCGCTTCACATTTGCAAGGCATTATGTGCGCTTTGTTGATCGGTGGCTTATGACCAATAAGAATTATGGCTGAGCCCTTTCAATGACCAACAACATACTTAATTCACATTGCGTGACGTGCGGTCGTTATTTTCCTCTCACACCACGCTATATTACATACGTTGACATGAAAGAAAGAGAGATAACTTTATTCACGTCCTCATGAAACGAATCATGGGGGGCCCCTATGGGCTTCCTTGGCAACTAATAGAAAGACGCTTGCGAGGTACCCACTACGTAGAAACCATCGCGAGAGCGCAACTAAACACGACACACAAGAAGGAGAGACAGACGAGGACAGGCGCGGAGGGAGTGCGCCTGTCCTCGTCTGTCTCTCCTTCTTGTGTGTCGTGTTTAGTTGCGCTCTCGCGATGGTTTCTATGTCAAAGCACCAACTCGCCCAACAGTCAACTCTTCTGAACCCACTACGCTATAAATCATTAGTTATTTGACGTAGGGAAGCAATGGATATGCCATTATTTGTCATTCTGAGGAGAAGCGTGGTACCTGAGAAACACATGTAAGGCATTATATGCTGTTGGTTGACGCTTTGGCTGATGGCTATGAAAAATTATGACTAAGCCTTTTCTAATGGGTTGAAAGCACTCAACGACCCACTCTGTACGCAATTCACATTGGCTGACGGCTGTTTGTTATTTTACTCGCCTACCACGCTACATTACATATATTAACATGGTTTTTTCCCGACATGAAGCCTGTATAGGGTAGTTTTCCGAAGGAGTTTTAAGCACCAGTATCACTTTGCGGTAGAATATTGGGATGCCATGGTGTCACGGAGAGGGCCGAGGTTCGAACTTTGTGCCATCCTGGATATCTTTTTAAGGCGATAGCGTTAAAGAGCTCGTTTCGCAGAAATTCTGGCGTCGGTGCCGGTGTAGGCGTAGTTGGTTGTGAGCGAAAAATCATCATCTTGTCCGCGACCGAAAAATTGAGAAAGATGCAATTAAAATTAAAAAAAAATTTGCGGGTCTGAGTGAGGATCGAACTCAGGCCGTCAGCATGGCAGCAGGTGTTCAACCACTTAGCTACGCCTCTGCCTGGAAATACACTGAAAATAACTTCCTCTGCTTGGAAATGCAGTGAAAATAGTGTTCATGCTTTAAAAACACACGCGTCCTGTATACACGCGTCACAATACAACATGTAATATCGCAATAATATTGCGTTGTACAAGCGTACGTTGCCACCAGGCATCAGAACATGTAAATATCATAATGAAATCATGGTTCAATGCCGGCCACGCAATACAAAAGGCACACACGTTACTGCGCGTGTTCTCTTAAGACCACGTAGTGGGTGCATATCAAGTTCGAAAACATTTCCCGCGCATAATTGCTTGCGGTTTAAAGCATGCTACTCATTACATAGTATGCACTAAGTGATTGAAGTACGCACTAGGGACAGGATGTCGCTATCGCGTTCAACTCTTAAAGGCGAAGCTTAAGGGTCCCCCATTTTCCAGCGATATTTCCAGCGATAATGGTTACAGGCACCGGTGGTGGCGGCGGCATATAAATATGGCGCCAAAAACGGCCGTTGTGATCTCATAACAGTTTTCGCTGTAAAATGGAATCAGTTCCCACTGTATAGGGTAAACTGTAGAACACAGGGGCATGTTTTTGTCACGCAGTTGACTAATACAAGTTGAGAAGGATAGTGATGATGAGAGGAAGAAAGAAAGGGAATATGGCAAAACTTATCAAATCAGCAACAGCCAGGACTACCTGGGTGCCCATGAGCTCCGCTGTGTCTTTAGCATTGCATTAGGATGGTAATCTGACATAGTTCGTTGGCGTTTATGATAAATTACGCGTAGCGTGCACGACTAGAACAAAGACGGGAAGAAAAGCGGCTGTTCTCGTCTTTTTGTTGAGTCGTTTGTCCTAATCGTGTGTGATGGATGATATTTACCATGAATTGGAGACCTGCGTGCCTAAGTCTCATATCGGTCTATCTAATGCTGCAGTTAGTCAATCATTTTCGGTTTCTGAGACCCTGCACTCGCAAGGGGGAAAATGAAGAAGGTGTTGGAAAAAAAGTGGGCCAATAAAACCCTTTAAATATTGCCGATTTTCATGCCGTAACTGTAAGTTCGTGACCTCAAAAAAATAAAAAGTAAGACAATGCCATCTATCTGTCCGTTGTCTTCGATAAGCCCATTTATGTCGCACACTCGTATTTATCACCCTACACCAGCCGTTTTCTCGCGTGTGAGAAATGTGGAAACGGAGAGGCAGTTTTTGAACCATCTGGATCTAGGAAGCCACAGGTAATCTTGTTTCCTCGAGCGCACAAACACGTTTTTACACCCGACAACCGTTTTCAGAGTACGTTTTAACAGCGAAGCTTTTAATTTAGGTCACTACACTCTAAGAAATAATCGAGGTAAAGGGTGTCTTTTTGCTACACAACTGTAATCGTCATCTACCCCGCGTACTTTCCCTGGCGTTATCACCGCCGTCCCGGCACTTCCCGGTCACGAACGCCGCGCGCGCTATCGGCGTTCTTGTTAGGAATGTGCCGAGAGCCGTGTTTTCAAGAGAGGAAACGTGAGCAAGCCAGATGACGATTATTGTTGTGTAGCAGAAATACTCCCAAAATACTTGACTTTTTTTTAGAGTGTAGCTTCAAAAACGCAGTCTTGAAATGATTTCTTTAGTTTTCAAATTTTCAAGTTCGCTGTCTATTCGAGAATATTTAAAAGAATAATTATTTAGTTATCTTAAGCCATTCGAAACCAAAGGCCATTTTTTCCAACACCTTCTAGAAGTATCTGAAACCGAAACTGAACGTTTCTGATTCCACAGCACCTTGCGTCTCGTCACAAATGTCTATTCATACACATATTTCATAATGCTAAGTTGTCTAAATACCGTTCTAAAGCTTGATCGACATGATGTTTTTTGATTATTTTGGTATTTTGACTACTTAGATGCGGACGTTTGTCGTTGAAATTGAGTACATTTTCGCTCAGGTATCTGTGCTTTTTGCGTACGCCATTTAGAGCTCCTGGATTTAGTTCTGGGTTTCCAAGGAATAAGTTACTGCACTCCCATGAAATACGGCAAAGTATAGGACGAAAAAGGAGCGTCAACGCAAATTAGGGAATGAATATACCAAGAGTGGAACCTTTGTGGAAGACGCGTATGAAAGTCAGCTGGGGACACAAAACGAGCAAAAACAAATACGTGCTTCAGCTCGCTTGAAGGAATATTGTGCTGCTGCAGCGGAGGCCTCAAGCTACGTCCCCGATGAATTTCAGACATATTGAATGTTCCTTTTCACATGGACACTAGTTACAAATCATTAAAGCCATTTGTCTGAAAACATAATTTCTTTTGCATCCTGTATTTCCGCGAACAGTGATAACTTACTTCTAATAAATATCTTCACATAAAATTTTGCGTGCTCTTTCTGTATAGGCTCAACTGTGCATTGAAGCAGAATGATGGAAAAGAAAAGGTACCTTTTTGTATTGAAGATGACTGTGTGAGAAACAAACCTGCAAAAATAACGTTATCAGTCTTGTTCTGATAATCCACCTTAGCTTAAAAACATGGTAATTGTGGAGGTCCGACGCGCATAATATTGTACTCACTACGTACCTTCGAAGTAGCGTCTGAATCGCACAAGCCATTTTGTAGTTATGACTCTCGGTGCTACGTGCATATTGATGCGCATTTTGATTTTTTTATTTTTTTACGATTTTAACAATGTCATCACTCTAAACCTCAAATTTACCGAAGGCCTACAAGCCAAAACTATAATAATAACCTTTGGACTACAATTGTAAATTTTTTTTGCTCGAAGGTGGTGAACTACCGTCAGCAAATCGTTCCTTGCGAGTCAACCGGAGAAAACTGTGGCCTACAAGAACACTATCATCATCATAAACGGGTATGTGCCACATAAATTGGGTAAGTCCCACTACTCACCACTCGTCCACAAAAAAAAATGAGGAAGTCAACATTACAAAGAACATTAATTAAGGGTACTGAGAAGTGGCACCTTAGGGCGACAAGGCGGGGCGCTCCCACGTGGGCACAGTTAGACCTAGCCTAACCGTCACATCGCAGGCTATCTGGACAGCCCGAAGTGTACGTTGATGTTCTCAGCTATTCAGGGCCGGCCTCAATTTCTGCTCTATGAGGTCCTTGTCGCCACGTAATGAGGGGCACCTCCAAAGCATGTGCTCTAGATCACACGTTCCCCTGCAGCGAGGTCACTGCGCGCTGAAGTCATTTGGGAATAGAGAGTGCATGAAAGCGAGATTCCGATAAGAAGTAGTCTGGAGAACCCAAAGGTTCATCGCCTGTGGTCTTGTGAGCTTTTGGTGTGGTGGGGAAATACTCTTCTTTCCAGATAAAAGTATTTCGTGAATTCATTTAGTGTGAACAAGGTGTCTCGGAAATCTTGGACCCCACACTGTGACAAGACTTCTCCTCCCGCACGTAGAGTTTGTACGCGCCTGAGAGTGGGTGATGTTGTTGAGGTTGGTAAATCAGTCCAAATGTTGGCCTAGGTGTGCCGGGAACCAAGTGATCGTATGCATAGTTATTACCCTGTTCTGAAGAACGTCGTGTCCCAATTTCGCTATGGAGCCCGACGCAAACGCCCTGACCGCCGATCTATTGCGCCCCATTGTCATCCGAGAGTGCCGAAGAAATAGGAACCTGCTCCGCTTGAGAAGAGGTGGTCGCACTCACGGAGGCCCACGAGATGATGTGACCTCTGTTAGCTATTGCGACTACGGCCAAGTGAGGTGAGCGTCCATATTGTACCCGTATCTATGAAGCAGAACGATTGGGGATCATCGTTTATCTTCTTCAGGATCGCAATCGCTCTTGCTCTACGCCTTCCCTCATCGTGCTGTGGGTGAACTTTGCGAGGGACCTATGCAAGAGGAATATTTGCCCTTTGTTCCTGGGTTATTCGATGACTTCTCGCCTCTGTTAACACTGGATGGAGACCCAGAATGGCTAAGATTATTCTCCCTGCGAAAGGGCACGATATTCGAGCCAGCTGGGCTGATTGCTGTACTTCGATGATTTCGTCCAGCGTATGCACGCTTAGATGAAAAAGGGGTTTGGTGCTAGCAGTATTGGGAATACCGTGCACCATTTTGATGCTTTTCCGAATGAGCGTGTTTAGCTTTTTTTTTCTCGAAGGGGGGTGGCAAGTTGTGCACGGCTGCTACGTATATGATCTGGCTCAGGAGGAACGCATAGAAAAACCGGAGTAAATTATTCTGTTTCAAGCCTCCTCTTCTGTTAGACACCCTACTGATGAGTCTGGGGACCGTTACCGTTTTCTTTATAATACTATCAGACGTAAGCCTATTGAATGCATAGGATTCGATAACCTGAGGAAAGTAGAGAAGGAAACACTTTGCCCACGAAATGGCTGCGAAGCGATGGCGGCGAGCCCGAGTGTGTGCAACGAGAAAATCGTGGGGAACGAGTAGAGCAACTACGGCTGTGAGAAGACCCCGAATCAACGGAAGGGCTACGCCAAAGACGGCGTGCCCGTAGATCTATGAAAGGTGAGAGTTTCAGCGAGAGTTTCTGTCTCTAGAGTTTGGAGAACTGTGTCGTGTCTGTGTCAGTCTGCGGTTTAACGCGAACGGCTCCGTGTTGAGAATCAACGTACAAACACCCTAACATCACCTAGCTAAAGCCTAGCAACAACCTAGACAAAACCTAGAACCTGGATCACCTAGCGAAAGTCCAGACACAACCTAGAAGCAACTAGATTAGTGTTTAGAATAATCAAATTTCGCTTTTTCAAGGCTTGCGTGCTTGGTGCAAGCTTTGCAAACTTTTAAAGCTTTTTTAAAGAATATGGGTTAATACAGATAAGAACGAACACGATGTCTTCGTCTACAGTCCCGATTACGCCAAAATTTGCTCTGGGCGCAGGATTTTCACCCCTGAACAACGAATTTGAAGCTATTCTTGTGTGGAAAAATTTTTTTCACTCCGAAAAAATGAACACTTTTCCGCCAATTTCCCTGTGTGTGAAATTTGATCGCACCCAGCGAAGAAACATTACATTTCAAGATAACTATATTTATTTCCAACGAAGAACAAGTGAAATTCATTGTTATAAGTATGTCATGTGCCTTTCTTTAACAAGTATTAATGAGAAAAATAGTAACAAGTATGCTTTACGGCCAAAATGACCGAGTTTTCAGGAATTTATTGCTGTATACCAGCTTAACTGAGTTAAATAAAACTCGATACATATTGAATTTTTATTTGCCATTTTTCTAGCAATAGCTTTCACGAACTTGCCGCGCATCGCGTATTTTAACATTGTGGTGAAGATATATGCAGTTAACAAGAAGCTTCAAAGTTTAAAATCAATGTAAAAAAAAGGCCACTCTTCATTTTTGAAAGTCCTCTCTGATTGAAGTCAAACGTGTTTTCAACAATTATGTTGCATGATTGTAGTTGCTTTTAAGTTCTAACGGGTCAAATTTAGCCAACTCAGCCTAATAGCTGCGGCAACGATATTGTGCTACACACCGGACAGAGATAAAAAAAATTGGGGGACCCTTAACCTTCGCCTTTAAGAGTTGAACGCGATAGCGATATCCTGTCCCTAGTGCGCACTTCACCCACTCAGTGGATACTATGTAACAGATAGCATACTTTAAGCCACGAGCAATTATGCGCGGGAAATGCGGCAAATGTTTTCAAGCTTGCTATGCACCACTACGTGGTCTTAAGGGGAATACGCGCAGTAACGCGTGTGCCTTTTGTAATGGGTGGAAGGCTTTGAACCACAATGTCGTTATGATATTCACATCTTCTGACACCCGATGGCAATGTACGCTCGTACCACGCAATATTACTCCGATATTACATGTTGTATGGTGACGCCTGTATACAGGGTGCGTGTGTTTGAAAAGCATGAAAGTTATTTTCACTGCATTTCCAAACAGAGGAAGTTATTTTATATGTAATGCCAAGCAGGAGCGTGGCTGTGTGGTAAAACACCTCCTTCTCACGCAGACGGCCTGGGTTCGATCCTCATTCGGACCCGGATTTTTAGGGTCGAAGCTCGTTAAGGTCGAGGCTTGTATTTCACTCCCCCGGTGTAGTCCTGTGTAGCCACGATAGTGCGATGACGATGACGCTGCCACCACGGCACAGCAGATTCAAGGTAACCATTATACGTCATGACGATGATGACGACGAAGAATAAGCGTGTTCCAGGCCAGACATTCTATTTCTGCCATTTCTGCCATCACGGCACAGCACATGGAATGCACCCACTATACGTCATTACGATGACGCTGATGACGATGAAGAATAAGCGCGTTCCAGACCACATTCTCTTTCTACCATGGATGAAAACGATCGTGAACGCGCTCTCGCCCGCGAAAAGCCAAACGGCAACGCCGACAACAAGCTGCTACCCCGGAGTTCAGGACGCGGGAAGCGGCGGCTCAACGGCAAAAACGCACTGTATATACTGCACATACGCGTTGTCACTCATTTACATGCACGAGTGGGCAATGCCACTGGTGATTTACGGTAAGAACGATCCCCAGTGCTCCGGGCACTCGTCATGATTCACTTCGTGGAAATGCGATTTGCTTTATTATTTGATGATTTCTCGCTTTATTATTTGATGATGATTTCTCGCTCACAACCAACCATGCCGCCGCCAACGCTGACACCGACGCCGACGCCGAGGCCGTAATTTCTGCTAAACGAGAATTTTAACGCTCTCGCGTTAAAAAAAACGGCAGGAGTCGGTGGAAGATGGAACCTAGCGATGGAAAATTCGTAAACAGGGGTGTGTGTGCTGGAGCCGACGTTTCGACAAGTGGTATTGTCTTTTTCAAGGCTGCAGCTTATTTACTCAGCGCTTGTGTGTGTAGGCTTCGTGCCCTCTCCATCATACAAAAGAAATAGAGTGTGCAGCATACTTCCGAGGTGTTTTAGCTACTGTAAGTTAGTTAGTGTGAGTACTTCTTGGTTACTTCTGTTAAATGTTAGGTCTATTTCTTTATATTTCGTTCGTTTACTTTAACGCAGTTTCCAGTATTTCTAACATTGGTTTAGGCCTGTACCAGCGCCTCCTCTATTTTTTTCAGTGCCTGGGCGAACGCTCTCCTCGGGCCGTCGAGCGCGCGCTCCGCCTCCGCTCGCCGCTGCCGCGTGGCGGCGCTGCGCGAGTAGACTACGGGAAGCTGGCGCTGAACGGCCGCGCGTACTACGAAGCTCGCGAATGCGTGTTTGCATCGGAGTTTAATTTCATTCGTGCTTCTCGCAAGATTGCATATGTACAGGGGGGAATGGAAAGCAACGCGAAAACAGCGGCGCGCTGTTTGATCAAGCTCTGATCCTGGTGGCAATAAAAAGATGCTAGATGGCCTTTGTTTGTACCGGGGATGACACTATCTTTTTATCAATCATCCAGGATACAACCGCTCAAGAATAAATGCGAAACAGCAAAGAATGTCGATGCCGCATGTTCGCGTTTGGTTTCATGCCCACTGTACGTATTCCGCAGGCAGTCGGTTGGTTTGATACTTTCTTTTGATTTTGATAGTATTCGCGTTTTATTTCCTAATTCAGGCTATTGCAACCACGTCATTTGCATGCTTCAGTATGTCATGCTGCTGTGTACCACTCTCCAAATCGAAAGGAAAGAAATCATGATTATCTTTTTATTATTCCCCTTTATTTATAAAGAAAAAAAAAACTCGGTGTCCCTTATGCATTCACCTAAGACGACTGAAAGGCGAAAGCCACCTTTTTTCTTCCCAGTCATTAGATTTTTGGAATAGCGCACGCAAAGCTTTGTGTTAGCGTTTCGCGCCACTGCGCATGCATGATACCCATGGTCCGCAACGCCCGCAAGCTTTACGTACGGTATTCTGAAACTCTCTTATGTATTGAACATCTGCTTCCCTCCAAGATATTTCTATACCTAACGTGGTTTTCTCACTGTCTCAAGCATCGGACGCAGTACAAGATTTCTGCACCTGAGCTGGTTATGCACTGCCTCCGTGATCGGCCCATTTGACCAAGCGAAGATGTAATATGACAACGTCACGTTATGTGAAATCACAATTTCACAAAATTTTATGACCTGTCACGTCATGTGATGACATTATCACGTAATGACGCTCCCTTACATCACTTCTGTTGACGCCGCCAACACTCGATGCCGCTCGACGCCGCCGACGGTCAATTTTCGCGTTTGATGAGGCATCTACACTGTTCGGCTGTCGTTCCATGAAATTCCCTCTGCCGCTGCAAGCAACCTCCCGCTAACACACACAGGGTGTGTGTTAGGGGGAAGGTTGCTTGAAGTAATTAAGCGGGATAATTGGTCTCCCAGTACATCTTCAAACTACACCACAATATGTAGCCGTCATTTACGATCCGAAGTTTTCATAGAATATAAGAAGCCACGGCTCAAGAGAATGCATTAGCGTCGATCTTTGCAGACTACCCTTCACGTTTGCAGCCGAAGGTAACAACTGAACCAAGTATGACAAGTATCAATAAGCATGACCGTGCTGCGCCCGAAGAGTCAACGAGTGAATGTACCCGTAGGATCGCTGCTCGCGATCGCTGTCATGTGCAGTGCTGACATTAGGTTCCGAAGCTCAAGAATCGGAGCCTATGGACACCACATGCGCTGCCGGCGAAACAACCGGCAATCATCCTGTACAGTGTCACAATGAATGCGTGGACAAGGCTGAGCAGGCTGCCCCATGCCTAAGCAGGGGCCCAAGCTTTCAGAAATTCGGACAGTCGAAAACCAACCCACAGTCAAGTGACCATAATGGTGACAAAACAATCTTCCTCTCATCCCTGGCACGCGCTCTGGGGTATCGGCCTAGCAGACGACGCGCGATCGCCTCGATCGAATAGCCGCGAATGACTTGTGCCATTGAAATGAGCTGGTTGCCCAGAACGACAAGTGCTTCACGATTCCCGTTTACAAGTTTCATTATACTTCAAAGAGCGCGAATATAACCGAAAACTGAACCATATAGCAGCTCCCAATGCAGCCACAGCATTCGTTTCCGCGAGCGAAAACGCGACGGCGAGTCTACTCGAGTGGTGGCGCCTGGCGGCTAAAAGCCGCACTAACGCCGACGGCCGGGCCCCCATTGCACTCCGCTCCTTCGCCTAGGCATTGAAAAAAAATGCCCCCACCTCCCCGAAAGGGAATCGTGAGGAAATGCGAATGCATTTCGCGCGCTTCACTCCATTTATATATGGTGGTTGTGGTTCGAAGAAGGAAAAGGCGCCTAATTTCTGCAGCCCCGGTCGGGAGCACGGCGCAGCGCCTGTTTTTTTTTTTTTTTTGCTTTTTGTTCTTCATATATTTTTTTTCATATATAGCTCCGCCGAGCTCCCGCGATGCGAGCGCCCTCACGCACTTGAAATGCATTCGCATTTAAAACTGGAGATGCGTAAAGCACGCAGCGATGGAGCGGTGTTTCCTACTGGAACATGCCAATCGCTGCTAATGGGCAATGAGAGACAGAAGACTCCGACTGGACACAGAGACCCGCAGTCGGCTTTTAGTTAACGCGCACGCTGCGAATTTTTATTGTTCAACAACGCACAGGAGAAATCTCCCACCGGCACCACCTTGGAGGTCAAGATACATTGCCATATATACGGGATGGACAGTGAACGGTTGTGCAGCGCGAGCAGTCGGTTTTTTCAACCAAGAAACTCGCTAGCAGACGCTGCCTGCGTAGGCGTCGCGAGGCGAGAGAGGGGGGTAGCGTAGGAGAGGAGAGAGAGGGAGGGACGCGCATGCGCAGGGGGGTGTGGACGCTGTGGGCAGGGATGCCTAGAAGAGGGAGGGGGGAGCGTATTAGAGGAGAGAGAGGGGGGACGCGCATGCGCAGTGGGAGCGCGGGGAGGGATGCCTAGAGGAGAGAGAGGGGGAGCGTAGGAGGGGAGAGAGGAGGGGAGGCGCATGCGCAGTGAGGGTGTGGTTGCCGCGGGGAGGGATGCCTAGAGGAGAGAGAGGGAGAGAGGAGGTGTTTTATTTATATTTTTTTAAAAGGCTTGCGCATGCGCAGTATGGGTGGTCACGCCGCCCACCACCTCCACCGGATTAAGCTTCGCCATAAGATGCTTCACATCTAACACTTGCCGGCGCTTACCTCCTCAACCTATCCTCCTCCTCCTCCTCCGCGGACAACGCTGGACAACGCCGGACAACGCCGGACAACGCCGGATGCCTGACATAGCCCGACTATGAAATGCATTCGCATTTAAAATAGAGGAGGCGCTGCCTGTACTGACCACTTGATTATGACCGTGACCAGGCCGCATAGGATCTATGAATGGACGACCAGCCGGGCTCCTAAAGTGCTACGAACTTAAAAATGGATAAAAGAAACAGTGAATAAGACAAGTAAGAAAGGGAAACGAGGGAGGGGCATCATGCTGCGCTCTTCCTTCAGGCTTCGCACCACTATTGCGAAGGCGCCATGAGCGATGTCCTTGTACGCGCTTGCAGCGGTATAGCTGAATAAATGCAGGGTTTTGCGGTAGGGGCGCCTCCATTGTTCAATCTGTCACGCGCTCAGTCCGACGGGGGCACTGTTGGCGCGAAGCGCACGCTGCTCACTTAACACGATTTGCAAGAAAACATATCTTCTCTGTGTGACAAACCGGTGCCACATATGCATAATTAGTTCCCTCCTGCGCGTGTTTTTTTAATTTTTTTTTAAGCGTACTGAAATGCGAACGAGGGCACCAAAAACGAGGTGTAGAGCCGAATATATGCTTCACTGTACTAGCGCACGATTAGAAGACAAGGTCCGGCTGCTAGGCGTCATCTGTCGATAAATGCGAAGTGAGTGCTGTACCGCTCCTCGCCAACGTGCATCAAAGGAACTTAGCGTGTGACGGACTGAACAAAAAAAGCGACCCCTACCGCAATACGCTACATGTAATCAGCTAGCCTGCTGCAAGCTCGCAAAGAGACATAGCTACGAGCGTGAAAAGACGCACACACGCACACGATGTCTCGTCAGGCGTTAGACGGCGTGGCGGTGCAGTTTTATCTGATTCTGGTCGCCGCTCGCCCGTCCCGCCTTATTTTGCTGATGGGTGTACATAAAATGCTAAGCAGGGGACCACCAGATAGATAGATAAATAGAACGAAAGAAGCGGTCTGTATGTCTTCGCTTTGCTAAGAAATGCCTCGCATCTTAAAAATATCCATGACCAGCGTACTTTGTTTTTGCCGTCTACAAATCGCCTACGAAATACGCTGATTCCGAAACATGTGGCTCGTCGCGTAATCAGTTGTTCTACCTCACAAAGTCCTGCTCGGGCAATTTTTTTGCTAAAACAAAACTATTGGCCAGATTTGGTTCACGCGCCATTAAAAGCCATATATCATCATGATCACGAAAACATTTTTTGAGGCAGTCACGTCGGCCCAATTTATCCACGCAAGGAGTTATTAAACATGAAAGGCAAGAAAATAATGCGTGTAACATTTAACAATGTCACAAAAATTCACTCCTTGTGAAGCACAAAATAACTGCTAACATTATAGAACACGCTGACTTGGCGCCTGGCAACGCTTAGCTACGGTAACTGAAAGAAATGTGCGACTTGTGCGGACACGATCCTCATGGTCGATATCAGGGTTGATCTGTCATCGTCGACCTGAGAGCTGACTTGCCTATTACGAAATAAATATAGGACAAAGAGAGTGATGTGCGGCTGGGCTGCTAGCGAAAGGTCTGCAGGCCGCCTGTTTGAGACCACTGCTGACACCAAAGTGCACCCCAGTGGTGGCGCGAGATGTACGGCATGGGCGGGGGTTGTGGGCAGTTTGCCTGGAATTCTCGCGTGTAACCTCGCCCCTGTCCTAGAGAAAGCATTGTGAAAGCACAATGTAGAAGTTTCCACCTCGTTATAGCCCTCTCTCCGATGGGAATTCTCTCCATCCGCAGGAAATTCGTTGTCATGGGGGGGCCCCTTCCATCTCCCACACCCTCAGTAAAAAAATTCTAGGTTCCACGCCTGGTGCACGCGCTGCCTTCTTTCACACAACTTATCAGTAAGTTTCAGAGGTTTCAAACGTGCACCTATGTATCCTCGAGAGAGATAGGGCTTTTCTTAAGATAAAGTGATTATGGGTTTGGTGTTCCAAAATCACTCGAGCCGCATAACCATTCTTTCAGTAAAGCAAGCTTCAAAACATAACAAGAGAGACGCGTCATAAACACAGCCACAAGTCACGGTGTTGGCTTTGGTGTTAATCCTCAGAAAAATAAAAGGATGACGGAATCTGCTGAAGGGAGCTTGGGCGGCACGTAAGTATTTGGAGAAAGTGGAGGAGCGATAAAGAGGCGTGGCCCTTAGTAACATCTGGAAACACAATAAGTCCGCGACGTAGATGAGGCTTTTTTGTTGTTAAGTTCGCAGGAGTGCCCCAATTTAGTCGCCTAGGGCTTAACTGCAGCTTTCGAGGGGCTGAGTTATTGGTCAGCGGGCTCGTTTCGAAGCGTACACTTATGTGCAAAGACTATTCGTGATATACAACAGAGCCTTGTCATCAACGGAACGAACAAAGCTAGATAAAAAAAAATGTAAGTTGCCGCTTGAGCAAAGGCGCACAGTTGTAAGGTGCGCCAAGGGACTGGCTGCAAATATTGAGAGTTTTAGTGCTCCTGATGATCTGGTGTAAGCGCTGCACCTGTTTCAAATATCTTTGGTGATTTTCTCACAACTTATATTTCTGGTATTTTTTGTCGTACGCGAACAGTCATAACTCTTTTGCTGGTAAACATTCTTCTTTCAAACTTGGCACACTTTCTTATCACATTAGTAGACGTGCGATGAACCTCGATAAGCAAAATCGTGCCACAAGATTTACTATGGCTAACTGTTATAGGAAGGTGCCCCCTAGTGCTAGTGCATAATTTTTGGTTATTTAATCACTGTTTTAATATTCGTCATATCTCATTTGTTTTGGTTCATTGCACGGACCAAAGCCTTTTCTATGTCCCTACAAAAAAAAATTTTTAATGAGTGGTACTTGAGTTAAGAGTGTTGGCGTAAGGCCCACTTTTAATAGGTAGGTAGGTACTAAACTTTATTAAAGTCCTGAAGAAGTCATCCCCCAGTTTTCATTGAGGGAGGACCGCGGGCAGCTCCCACGTCGGGACGGGAAGACCGAGCCTCACCGCCGCGTCGTGGGCCTTCTGGACTGCCTGGAGTTGGAACCAGTTGTGGCTCTTGAGCAGCGAATAAAAAGTCTCTTGC
>JALIZH010002784.1:0-24174 GCA_030522465.1 Rhipicephalus appendiculatus
TCGCACAGTACTAAACGGTGAACCTTAATTAATTTACAGTTGTCGGTAAGGATGAAAAATGTAGGTACGCATACTTTTGATTCTTTGATATACTGCAAGCGCTTAAACGAAATAGGAACAAACAATAAACACGACAACAAAACGTGCAGACAGGGAAAGGGAAGGGAACAGTCAGACAGTATATGCACAGTGTCGCCCGCTTCTTTTTGTGCCTGCATGCGTATTTTTCTTACTTCGCTTAAGCTCTGAAAATGCATCAATGTTCAGTATTCCATCTAGCCTAGCAGACTGCTTTAAGTATTGCACTTGCTGATTCTACTGATATTGTTTGATTAAGTAATGAAAATTTTCACGCACCAAAGTGGCAATCGGAGAGAGAAAGACGCCATGTAGATGACTCAATTGTGCATTCCCGTTTACTTGCATTCGGGCGCACGTTAATGCTTCAGAATAAAATGTACGAAAATGCAGGTACTACACTGAAATGCTTGCATTACGCCTTCATCGAAATGCGGCTGCTTGTAATTGAACCTGCAACCTAAGACTCGGCAGGTGTATGATTAGTTATTTTGATAGTTTAACAGATTTTTAAAGCTTAGTGCTCCTATTTTCGTAACCCCATGGCGAATATAGCTTTAGGTGCCAGCGAATTCGTAGCATGGAAGTTTTAGACCACGACTGTAAGGTGTGCTAGGCCTATGCTCGTTGTTCTGGGATGCCTTGCGCGTTCGCCATTGTCGTGCGCACTACTTGTCATCATGGTTTGCAAGACTGGTCGTGAAAAAAATGCTCGCCTGTAGGTGTCTACGAGACCTATTTTTGCCACAAAAGCTGCCACACCTTTTCAGTCAAGGGTTCGCTCTAAAGTAAAGCTGTAGAGATCTTTTCTATTCCATATGGACCATTGCTCCTCCCGCGATTGGTCGAAATCTTTCGGGTTACACCCACTGCGCTTGTCCTTTACGCTATGTAGCCAAGAACTGCGAGAACGGACCCGTCTCACAGTCACATATGCAGACTGCCTATAGAGGTTTACTGAGAACGAAAGAAAATAAATCATTCCTGATTCAGCGCCTTGTTGCCATTGTCCCTGTGAACTACTTGTAAAAAATAATTTCAAGCTCCGTCAAGATCGTCTGTTCGTCACGCGACCTCACCAAACCATAAACACTTGCCAAGACACTGTGATATGGCAAAAGAACATGCGGAACAAACCCGAAACATTTTTGAAATAGCCGGCGAGTGGACTGCTCGGCAGAGAATATAAGATGGTGGCTTGTTGGTTGCTGTGGCGCTGAACACTTGTATCAGCCGCTGAGGTCGGTTTTGCGTATAATGTACATTTGGTAGACCCCTATGACACTGTTTGATCTATTGCTTCATCGCGTGTACGACATTCATTCATTCATTCATTCGTCTTTATTTTCCATTGTCAACTCTGCAATCTCTCAAACTCTCCACTCTGCAAACTCTCCTTCGCTGGACGCCCAGTTGCGATCGTCAACTGTTGCGATCGCCAACACACTAGCAAATGCAACAACTGAGGCGAAGTGTTCTTACAGCATAACAGTACGTAATGTGAATAATTCATGTTTATTACAGACTTCTTGCTTCTTCAGTGAAATTTCTATTTCATGTCCTTCCACGGCGCGTGGTAGCTTCTCTGCGAGCCTGAAAGCATGTATGGAGGATTTTTTTTCCAAGGGGCCAAACGTGTTTTTCAAGAAAATATACACAACTCACCGGTTATCTTTGCTTGCCACAGGATGAAGACCGTCTGAATGGTCGAAACTGCTGTCAAATACCAATAACTGCTAAGCGTAACTCGCATATTTCTATATACAGGGTGTTTCAGATAACTTTCGCCTAGTATTTACGAAAACAAACGCGTACTCTACGCGCGTCAAATTGACCCAGTTTTGTTCTGAGCCGTATGCAGCTTCTCAGAATATTCTTTTTCAATCCACTAAGCTGAATAACTAACGAAGATTGTTTAATTACCTTTTTAGT
Organism: Rhipicephalus appendiculatus; assembly: GCA_030522465.1. Taxonomy (NCBI): domain Eukaryota; kingdom Metazoa; phylum Arthropoda; class Arachnida; order Ixodida; family Ixodidae; genus Rhipicephalus; species Rhipicephalus appendiculatus. The sequence continues at coordinate 2,011 of JALIZH010002784.1, forward strand.
TAGTAAGCCTAGCAAAAAATTTTAAATGCAAAACTTGTAGGACTTTTTCTGCGACGTCGGAATATTTCATCCGCGCTAACATAACTGTCAATCCCAAAAGCTGGGTAGTTAACAGAGATTAACCTTTAATATAGTAACTGTACTAAAAAAACCGAATAGAGAAGCTAGAAATGTTTTCCAGAAACGTCGGAATACTTCATCTATGCTAAGATATCTGCCCTCTTCAATTTTTTTCCCAGCTTTTGTTTAGAGTGAGCGAAATTCAAATTGGCAAAAGTTAGTTGAAACACCCTGTATGTACATCTTGGGAACCTGCCAGCTAATGCGCTAAGGAAATGCTTTACAGAATAAGGTGATCTACAACGTGCAATCATCGTCCTAATTTCATTTTTTAATTTTTGCAGCCATTTGTTCTGACTTCGGGAACGAGTTCTGTCGCAACGCTGAATGTGAAGTGGTACCTGGTGCAGAAGACGAATTCATGTGCAAATGTCCGAGAGATAACATGTACTACAATGCTGCAGAAAAAAAATGCGAATGTAAGTGAACTTTATTATCTCCTTCCCCTTTTTGGTTTCTTGTTTTTAAGGCAGTTTATTTTCGCCTTCGGTTGGCAATTTGTCACGTTTTGTGAGAAAGCTCAAAACGCTCGCCATACACCAAACTTGCAACTCATATATAAACACAACAAATGTGCTGATTTGAAGTGGCTGAGGATATAGCTTCTCACGCAATTCTCATTACTGTGAACATCGACAATGCTATGTAAGGCATCTGTTCACGTAAACCTCATGAGTCTACTGTAAATAGTTAAGAAAAAGGATACCAGTGGTAAAGTGATTTAACTTAATGTTTTTTATATTTCTTTTAAGAAATTTGCTTTCGGCCTTTCCGTTGATACTTGATGATATGCTTCCTTTATTTTAACTAGGGCAAGTGGGCTGCGAAATGGTGTTTTGTCTTGATTACACTGCATTTATTACAGTTCATTATTGCTTGTCTTATATTATTCTAGATAAAGATACGTGCAAAACAAAAGAGTGCAGCTATGGAAGATGCGTTGAAAATGGTCCGAACAAAGTTCGCTGTGTCTGCGAAGGGGTGGACTCTCTAACGATATTTTGCAACAGTAAGTCATCGCAATATTTTTTTTTTCTTTCCATCTTTTAACAACGCGAACGTTTTATTTGCCCCCGACTTGCTCTCTGCTGGACACGCTCTAAGTGCGCGAAGTTGTGTAAAAAATAACATTAATATGTTCTTGTTTGACTTGTATTTCTTGCTTTTTAAAAAATTTTCTTGCTTTCTGCAGTTTTTCGTTCAAGGCAACTGACTGACTTAAGCGATCGCCTTTGCTATACAGGGTGTTTCAACAAATGTGTCCACTATTTTTTAAAAATCAGGAAAATGCGGTATTTGTTCGCTGTCTTCACAGTTGTTTTTCTGTAGCGGCAGGCATCTTAAGATGGTTGAAAACATGATTTGGGACACAAATTAAGAAAGTTAAATTAATTAACTTTTTTAATTAGCTGAGTTAGGTGGTTAAGTCCAATGATAGAATTGAAGTACTTCGTGCGAAGAACCCATTTCAGCTTCGAGATTTCGAAAAAAGCGGCCTCTATTAATTATTGTGGCGTAATGAAGTTCAGGCAAATTCAGCGGCCAAACCGAAACCGAAACGCGGAAGAGCGCAACTGCCGCATTCGTCTGAGACGTCCACAATAAGTGAACATCATTATATCAACCATCAACCGACTTCTTGGTGTCAGTGTGTGGGCTGCGCTTGCAGTAGTAGAACGCATGACGCACATACGTTAGCGAACGGGGATGCACTGCAGCTCTGTAACCGTTGTCTTGAACAGTGACGTCATTCTAGTCGTCTGCTTGTTGCGCTCATCGGTGCTTGGGTTTCGGTTTCGCCATTGAATTTGCCTGAACTTCATTACGCCACAATAATTAATAGAGGCCGCTTTTTTCGAAATCTCAAAACTGAAATGGGTTGTTCGCATGAAGGACTTCAATTCTCCTATTGGACTTAACCACCTAACTCCGCTAATTAAAAAGTTAATTAATTTAACTTCCCTAATTACTGTCCCAAATCATGTCTTCAACCATCTTAAGATACCTGCCGTTACAGAAAAAGCAATTGTTAAGACAGCAAGCAAATACCGCATTTTGCTGATTTTTTAAAAATAGTGGACACATTTCTTGAAACACCCTGTATATAGTAGGCTGCTCTGTGCATTTTGTATCCTCAGTTGTCTGCGCTCATACTTTCTCTCGTTTTATTCATCACCATCTCGTTGTGTACCTACTAAATCGTCCACATATGTAAAGAATACCACTATATTCTCTACTTTCATCCTTGTTCTTTACTCTCTTGCTCGCTTCCTTTTACGCCGACCAAGGTTCATGTTTTACTTGCTGACGTTAGGCAGATACGTGGTAATAAGGAAACGACTGCCGCGGACTGGGCCAACATCAAGAGTCCCTGTCGTTCTCTTTGGTTTTGTCCCCGTTTGAAGAAGTCGCGCAGTTTCCTTACTACTGTGTATAACCATCTATAGCCCTAAGTTTGACATCACCAAGACAGCTACAGTGCTCGCATCCATTAAAATTTTCCTTCTCCTTTTTTTCCTTCCTTTGTATATCATACCGGGGTGTACGAGTTAACGCGGATCAAGATTTTAAAGAAGAAAAAAATCTGCCAGATCCCACGCTCTGTGGGAATCGATGTGATGCGAACCAGCCAGAAAAGATCTGTATACATCGTCATGTTTGTCTTTGAGGCAAACGCCGTCATTCATGTCATGACATCTAGCTTAATATGTATCGCATGGTTGTTATGCATGCATGTACAGTACTCACGGATTGAAACAGGACAATTTAGAGCTACACCGTCTTCAGTTCGAGTCATATCGGCCTAATTTCAATTCCAACACTGAGATCAAAGCCAACATTATCTTTAGAGTTCAGATTCGTCACGACATGACGTTGTTATCTCGTTGTATTTGCGCATACGAGTCGTTATACTAAAAAAAAAAACATGGCTGATCCCTCTGTCAAAGGAATCGGTATAACACGAAAGTGAAACGTGTCTTGACAGAGGTAGTTTCGCCTTTATTGTGCATTGTTTCACCACAAGGGCGAAGGAATGAATGCTACAGCAACAAATTGTAATGTCACGCGAAGGACGGAAAGCCGCTCGAAACATGCTGCGCGCATCTCAAGCAGAAAGGATGCACGAAATAAACATACACAGGGCGAGCGCAGACTAACTGTCACAGCTCGACACCTAAAGCGCGCTGCTCTTACACAAAGAAAGACGCACGAAACGAACGCACATGTATACTCAGGACGAGCGCGAACAACTGTGACAATTCTTACTTCGTGTGTGAGCAGCGCGCTCCATTCGTAAACGCCGCCGCTGCGGCGAGCGAAGTGGCCTTCGTACACTCTTTAACCACTGTAACTTCAAAGCAAACTTGCGGTGGAAGCACAAGACTTGAAAGCGCCTCAATGCCCAGATCACGAGATAAGCGCGCGCGCACGAGCGACCACGCCCCGTGGACGCGCGCGATCATCGCAGTGAGAGGCGCGACGACCTGACGACCTTTAGAGCGCGCACTCCGTGCCACCTTCGCGCCACCTCGCTAGTGATGATGAAAACGCGCTGAAGTCGTCGAGCTCTGAGGACCGCCAACGGTGTATGGTGTATATAAATAGCTTGCCGTTAGCGAGCTGAGGTACGTACGCTCCCGTGGCCGAGTGGTTCGCGTCGCGCGTTGGGGAGCGAGAGGGCGTAGGTTCGACGCCAGGCGACGGAGCTTTTTCTTTGATCTGAATGTGTTAGTTTATATTTTACAACGTCATATCCATGACGGAAATACGTCAGAGGAGCCGCGGTGGATCCCCGGCATAAAACACTTTCGTGTTAAAAAAATTGAATGTCTCGTTTGAATCCGTGAGTACTTACAGTCTGGTATATACCATGCTAATGAAACGTATATTCTGGTACATACAATTGCATGGCCTGCCATTTGTGTTCGTCATGCGCTCATGTCACGTTACCAATTTTGGTATACATTCTCTCAACAAAACGGTTGGAAGGGCACCAAGACAGAGAATGCATATCATGCCGGACATCACACACGCATGTCGTGATTGTCGTGTTGCCGCCTGCCATTTATGTTCTTCATACAGTGACGTCGCGCAATACTTTTTTTTTATTATTGACGTGATGTAAGGAGATGTTGACGCACAAGCAGGGCGCCTGGCTACTCCTTATCCCTTAGGAGGTGCCTAACATAGAACACGTAGGGTCCAAGTCTCTAAGCGTAACAATACTAATATGGGCGTGTATCAAGCTAGCGAACAGGTCGCCGGCGCGCCATAAGCATGACATGCAAACCATGTATTATATGACAAGCATTTCAATATTTTCATGTTAACACCTGTCGTTTCTGTTAGTCATACCGTCACGTCTCTCTACCAGTCTTCGTTTCTATCACGCTAGCGAACCGGGCAAGACCGCACCATGAGCGTGGCATGTAAGTCATGCTTTACATGAGATGCACTGCATGATTTTCATGTTCCCACCTGTCATTTATGTTCGTCATACTGTCATGTCGCGCATTATCAGTTTTGGCGTATATCAAGTTAGCGAACCGGCCGCGAGCGCACCATGAGCGTGACAAGTAAGTGATGCCCTAGATGTCATTCATGTCTTGGTCTTCATGTTACCAACTGTGATTTATGTTCGTCATACAGAAATGTCTCATCATGCCAATTTTGGTATATATACATTTAATCAAACGGCCGCGAGTGCACCGAAGCCTTGTCAGGTAAATCATGCTGTACATGACATGCTTCTCATGATTTGCACGTTATGACATGTGACCTATGTTTGTCATACACTCTTGTCGCGTCATACCAATTGCGGTATATATCAAGTTAATGACGCGGCCGCCATAGCACCCGGACCATGGCATGTAAATCATACCGTTCATGACATGCATGGCATGATTTTCATGTTATGACCTTTCTTTTACATTCGTGATACGGTCATGTTATGCCATACCAATTTTGGTATACATTTCATTAACCAAGCGGCCTGTAGAGCACAGAGTCGTAGGTGGCTCTATAGATAGATAGATAGATAGATAGATAGATAGATAGATAGATAGATAGATAGATAGATAGATAGATAGATAGATAGATAGATAGATAGATAGATAGATAGATAGATAGATAGATAGATAGATAGATAGATAGATAGATAGATAGATAGATAGATAGATAGATAGATAGGACATTCTTCGCTTTTATATAATTCGCATACCTTGCACAGTCCACTGCCTCTCTCTCTCTCTCTATCTTCTTTTTTTTTTGCCTTCTCTACCCTCCTCTCTCTTTCTGATCTTTCTATTGCCTTCCCTAATTCCCCAGTGCAGGGTAGCCAACCGGAAGTCTTTCTGGTTAACATCCATGCCTTCTCCTTTTCTGTTTGCTTCCTTCCTTCTGTTTTGCGAAGTCTTGCCAATTTCTCCCTTTTTTCTTTCTTTATTTCTTTCTTCTTCTTGCATTTTGCTGTTCATCTTACATCTTTCTTTCTTCGTTTATTTCTATTTATCTATCTCTCTCTCTTTCTTTCTTTGCTCTTTCATCGTTCTCTTTCTCTCTCTCTTTCTCTATTTCTGGCTTGCTTCCTCCTTCTTTCTATCCTTCTCTTTATCTGTCACTCTATTTTTTTCTCCATTTCTTTCTCTCTGTTTCTCTCTTTCTCTATTTCTATGCTAAGCTATCTCTCTTCCTTCCTCCTTTTCCTCCTCCTCTCCGTCACATCTCTCCTCCTCACGCTCACTTTTCTTTCCCACCCCCTTGTTACACTATATTATTAGCCCCGAGAATGAACACTGGTGGCGCGGTAGTCGTTGTGACGGGACGTCCAGGGCGAGGATTCCTCTGCTCCGGAGTACGAGGATCGCCGTTTTCTGCGCCCGCCATGTACCCGCTCTTTCGCGATACGGTGGTGATTACTCCTCCAATCTTGCGATGCGAATCTCTAAAGTTAGAAGGTAGCAGTATTCACTACTAGGGAAAGTTAATTAAGGCGTGGGAAATTTGAATAATACAGCTTATAATGGTCAAACTACCGTATGAACGGAAGACTCACTGTGAAAATGGTGACGCAGGACAGCAAGACATTCGTTGTTTTCACCACGTACTCCAAGAAATCTGTACTGAGAAAACATTTGCGCTAATGATTCTAACTTCATTGAAAGTTGGCGCAGACTCCATGGTTAAAACATGTGTACCGAAGTATTACATATGAAATTAGGACGTTTTCCCTTCCCCCAACTACTTCGCGGTTTATCGTACAAGTTGTCTTCTTTTGCAGATAATGTACGTGATTTGACAGAATTGCACTTTCTGCTACAGAGGACTTTAGATTTATTTATCTATCATAAAGAATCACTTAATTTATCCGGAACATTGAACAAAACAATGCTGCAACACACGTGCACAACGGTTTCAGAAATGTTGAGATATTGGTATACGTGTATTATGTAAATATTTTGTTCAACAATCGTCTGGGATTATGTGGCCGAATACCCTGATTTGCGTGAACTGCTGTTCCGATCAACCGCCGCGTCACAAGCGGTAATGTTCAATTCATGTGGGTGCACATGAATGCAAATAATACTTGTGGAGCCGAAACCATCATATCTTCGAAAGGAATTGCCCGTGAACAACACAACCTAATAATGTAAATGTGGTGTCTCACGTGTCAAAACCACCACATGACTACGAGACACACTGTGAAATAATTTTGACCGCCTGGCATTTCTTAACGTGCTGCGGTATCTAAGCACATGCATGTTCTTGCTGTTCACCCTCTTCAGAATGCGGCTGCCGTGGCCGAGAATCGAACCCCTTCTCGGGGTTAGCAGCGCGACACCACAAACCTGATCAAATTTTGTACAACGAAGAGCGAGCACCGTTGGCGATTGTTCTGAAAAAAAATGTATAGTTTTCTGGTGTTTTACTAGGAACATTGCCGATGCTGTTTTCCTCATTCACGTCAGGAGGCAAACCACCTCCTTTTGTCCTGACCGCGGGCAATGCATTTGTATTGTACAAAAAATGAAATGAAATAAATAAATAAATAAATCTGAAGCTTGAGACAAGCAAAAAGCGAGCGCGAACAAAGCACGAAGCGAGCGCATGCTATGTAGGCGCGCCACGGCGGGCGTCGAAGAGTCCCTGCCATGCCGTCATCTTGGCCTCCCACCAGGCGGTGCCACCCCAACTTCTCGGGGCTATATACAAGGCTATGCTGTGCTCTGCTAGCGTGCCTGGGTCCCTGGATAGCCGAGTGGTTAGGACGCTCGTCTTGGGATCGAGGGTACGCAGATTCGAATCGCGCCTCTTGAAAGTAATATTCTTTCGCCAAGCTACTCTTTCTCTATATATCTTTCTTTTTTCTCTCTGTACTAGTTTACCCGTCAGGGTTATTACAGAATCACGCCGGAGAAATCGGCGCTCGTGTTCTGGGGAGCTAAGCAGGAGAGGACGAAGAGAGCGCGTGCCGGTTCATGATGACGACATTTCTGGGTCACGAAAGACATTTTACGGCGTGCTTGATGAAGAGCTTCGCTCTTAAAAAACGCCTGAGCTCTAGGAAAGGTGCACCTGGGGTACCTTTGGGGTAGTCATGTGTACTTGCAACTTGAGTGTGCTTAAAACCTGTGCTGATGTCTGCCCGGTTGTTTTTTTCCGAGAAAAAGAAACAACCAGGCAGATTTGAGCAAAAAATAAATGTTTCATTCTGAAGTTATTTGAGGGGGTCTAAAACTTAACATTAACACTTTACCGATTCAGGCAATCATTAAGAAGTAGGCTAGTTGAAGTTTGTTAATACTTGTTGATACATGGTGTAAGTTACACACGACTAACTACCACTAATCTACACACTACGTAAAACTTTCCTAGAGCGCAGGCTTTTATATATATATATATATATATATATATATATATATATATATATATATATATCATGGTCCGAGTTAGCCTGGCACACCGGTACATTTTTTTTTCAGATAAACAACCGCTTACTACTACTGATGCTTAGTCGTTTAATTTCTGAAAAGCCTGTGGATGTGATGCACCGAAAACGAACTCGACGAAATCACACTAAGAACTCTCTTTAAATTACTTTACAGTTACAGGTTTGTACGCTCTTGATTGTCAAAAAGGGGCGGAACTGCTAAGTTGCGCACTGACGGGTTTCTTGGCGCACGGTGCGACTGTGGCGAATGGGGGAGTGATGAACAGCAAGACAAGAAAGTGTGTCCGTAAGTACCTAAAAGCTGCATTTGCCACTTTTATAGTTTTGTGATGCTGACTTGGCGTTTCGAATCCCAGATTTTCTTTTTCACCATTTTGCTTCGAACTTTGCGTCAACTGACACTTGTATCTGTCTTTTAACGATAAAAAAGACGTCTTTCGCGAAAACGTTCATGCTAACATTTCGCCCTCAAGCCATAATTATTTTAGTTCTGTCTTTCCTCACGCGCGGTGCATGTTTTTTTTTTCTTTTTTTTTGCGTTATGTGTTGACCCAATGTCAAATCGGTAAGATTTTTTTCGCATTGTGCGACTGCGTAACAACCTTGCATTACACTGCATAATTTTTTGTGTACGGAGAAAGTGACACACATTACGCAAAAGAGTATTCTTTCTGCAGGATCAGCCTTCTTGTTGAAGTTTTTGTTTCTTTCTCTTTTAACTTAACCTAACTTAACCGGTCAATGCAACTATAAAAATATGGGAGAAGGTGTAATTATAGTTGCAGATGCAATACGTGCAATTAATTCCTGATTTTAACGTGAATGTAGACGCCCTATCCATCTACACTCATATATACAAATTCATATAGCCGAGTGTGTCATTAGTTCGCCATTTTGCACTCATCAGAAAGATAAACAAAAAGAAAATTTTTCTGAACGCAAGAGTTAGGTCCACTACTCCTTCTCTCTTTTATTTGCAGTTACAAAATTAGGAACTGTAATAAGGTAGCCGAAGCTTTCCTTGGACGAGCATGATTGTCAGCTTTCGCGGCTGATAAGAGCTTTCTTGGTTTTCTGAAAAAAAATGTTTTCAAGGGGTGTGGTTCGGTAGTTCACTGCCTCCCCTTGTGTTCAAACACTTCATGCTTTTCAATTAAATTATCTGTTACACAGCACCTGCGTCATGTACGTACATTCTTGTCTAGTGCCTTGGTTGTTCTGGCCATAAAGATTACGAATTAAGATTGGCGGGTTTCCTCTATTATTAATACCTGGGGTTTTACGTCCCAAATCTACGATATAATTATGAAGGACGCCGTAGTGCAGGGCTCCGGAAATTTTGACCATCTTGTATTCTTTGAGTGCACTGACATCGCACAGTACACGGGCGTGTAGCATTTTGCCTCCATCGAAATGCGACTACCGTGGCCGGGAACCCATGACCTTCAGGTCAGCAGCTGAGCACCGTAACCGTGGTTGGCGCGTTTAGTCGACAGGCCGCTTTCGGACGAGACAAGCCTCAAAATGCCAGCCTATGCCGTCGTCACCTCAGAAATTGGTCAATGCCAAATTGATTCAGTTTATTATGTTGCATTCGAGTGGTCTGCTAGAGACTTCGCTAACAGCGCGAAAGCTACTGTGAAGGACAATGTAGATTACAAACTCCGAGTTGGGGGCGGCAGTTTAACATGATAGCGTTAAAGAGCTCGTTTCGCAGGAATTCCGGTGTCGCCGTCATTGGTTGTTAGCTAAAAATCAGCGTTGTCCGTGAGCAAAAAATCGCCAAAGATTCAAATAGAATTCACAATCAAAAACTTCGTTTCAAGTGAAAATCGCACCCAGGCCTTCTGCTTGGCAAGCAGGTGTTCTACCTCCGAGCTACGCCATTGTTTGAAACTGGCTCTGGAAAACAACACTATAAGAATGTCATGTAGTAGTAGGAGTCTCCTTAGCGCATGCAATATTGCGTAGCAGAAGCATACGTTAGCGCCAGGAGTCAAAATATGTGAATTGCGAAACGCGTATGTGTTTTAAAGGCCCACTCATTACAAAGCGCTTAGCCATGTTTAATAATCATCAGCAACAAAAGCATGAACAATGTGAGCAGCTTCGTAGGTACGCATATTGCCTTGCAAATGTGTAGTGAGCCCTTCGCTGATGCGTAAAAGGAAGGGTTATGGCGTTGTGGGCACTTCGCAATTGCTTTAGGCATTTTGGGACAGTTTGAAACGGTCAATGTTACGCGCACAGATGTTCGTTTCCCTGCGACACGATTGAGGCACCCACCGGTAACCGAAGCCGGCCTGGCATTCGAGAAGGCGATGCACACGGGGTCCAATTACGCTATCGCGTTCTACTCTTGAAGGCGAAGCTGAAGCGTCCTCCAGGTTGTTATAGACAAAACGTGAGCGCCTATTTATGCATTCCTCTTCCCATGACGTCCTATGGTCGCAACTAAGCAATACCAACCATCTAAGAGAATGAAAAGCAAATCCGAAGGAGAAACTGCGAGTGAAATAAGCCTTGTGGTGGCCGCCTATACCAGACACGTGAAATATAATCAGTTACGCGGTTGATAATCGATTTGCAATAAATGTGGTCAAAGTAGACTTCAGTCAGGGCAGCTTCTCTGCCTTTTGCGTTCGTCTACTAAAGTGCAAGAAAATGTTATCTGCCGTCATATGGTATTTCAAGCCTGGCAACATGCTCTTTTCATACTGTGATGCAATAAACAGTGTATGTATGTATGTATGTGTGTATTGTGGAAATCGTGCGCATCCGCCCCTGATATCTACACGTGCTGCGCAGTAGGGGTGCGCGCGTCCCACAGATCTCGTACAAAAGCACCAGCCGACATCATGCGCGGGGAGTTGGCGACAGACTGCCGGGGTGTGTGCGCGCGTGTGTTGAACGCCCGGCGCGGCGAGGGCTGAGGGGTGGTTGGCATGTGTGGTTGCTGAGAAGACTGTTAACAACTTTGATGGTTCCTTTACTAATAAATGTTTTCCGAGTTTTAAAGAAGTGCTGCAATCCTTCATTTGGCCAGACGGCGCGAATCCCACAAGTGGCGCCCAACGTGCATGTGGCTCGTCTGACCAGCAAGATGGATGCGGCGCTCAAGCAACTCCTCGAAACAATGGAACGCCTCGACGTGGCCACCGCAGTATTCTGCGCGGCGAGGGGACACGCCGAGTCCGCAGCGTATTGCGCAGCGAAGGGCGTGGTGGTCCCTACCATGGACTGCGGACGGTGGCCAGCGCCTGCGGTTGGGCAAAGTGGCATACCGACGCAAGGTGTTGTGGAAGCTAGGACACTCACGGCGCATGGTGAAGAATCCGTCGAAGAAATGGAAGCGGTGCCCCGCGACCTCCATCGAGGTGGGCAGGCTGAGTGTCGCCCAAGCGCCACCAGCACGTCCACCAGTGTTAAGGTACCTTCTGGCTGTGGCCCATCGACAGAGACCTCGACCATTCCTCCGCGTTTTATCCCGGACACGGAGGCGAGTAAGAGCGGAGCGTGGACGCTGGCAGGCACACCCCTGGTTGGACAGCAGAGCAGGTCGGCGAAAGGTGTCGCAAATGACGACAAGCGTGACAGGCAAAGATGGTGAGCTGCACGACCGTGTGGACGACCCCGCAGCGCACGGCGACACGGCGCGTGAAAGGCACGGCAAAAATGACCACGGCGACAGCGGGGACAACAAAAAGACCGCTGTGGAAGGTCCGGCTACCGCAACGGACCAAGGCGCTAGACACGAGACCAAGGAGGCCTTGATCGTGCGAACCAACGACGGTCACGGCTTCGACGCGGGCAAGGAGGAAAATCTCGTGGCTGTTACGCAAGCGAGCGTAGAAGCGCCGAAATCAGCCGCAGGTGCCCGTTTCAACACACGAACCGTTACAAGGGCTGGAACAGCTGCTGCAGCAAAGCCTAGGCAGAATGCTGCTAAAGGTAGCAAAGCCACGGCCATGAAAGCCGTCGGGCCAGGGAGGAGAGCTGCCACGCCATCAGGCATGAAGGCAGCGGCCGTCGCAAGCCAGACAGTGAGTGCGTCGTCATAGCAAGGCCTACGACATGCACGGCGACGAAGGCTGTGTCGGCGGCAACGACGTCGTCGACAAGCCCTACATCCGTGTCAAAGTCCGCGTCGGCAGCGCGAGCTCAGGCCAAGACCAGCTACGATGCCGCGGAAGACGGCAGAGATAGCCACAAGCAACGAACTTTCTCTCAGGGGGGGGAATGTGTGGAAATCGTGCGCATCCGCCCCTGATATCTACACGTGCTGCGCAGTAGGGGTGCGCGCGTCCCACAGATCTCGTACAAAAGCACCAGCCGACATCATGCGCGGGGAGTTGGCGACAGACTGCCGGGGTGTGTGCGCGCGTGTGTTGAACGCCCGGCGCGGCGAGGGCTGAGGGGTGGTTGGCATGTGTGGTTGCTGAGAAGACTGTTAACTTAACTTTGATGGTTCCTTTACTAATAAATGTTTTCCGAGTTTTAAAGAAGTGCTGCAATCCTTCATTTGGCCAGACGGCGCGAATCCCACAGTATGTATGTATGTATGTATGTATGTATGTATGTATGTATGTATGTATGTATGTATGTATGTATGTATGTATGTATGTATGTATGTATGTATGTATGTATGTATGTATGTATGTATGTATGTATGTATGTATGTATGTATGTATGTATGTATGTATGTATGTATGTATGTATGTATGTATGTATGTATGTATGTATGTATGTATGTATGTATGTATGTATGTATGTATGTATGTATGTATGTATGTATGTATGTATGTATGTATGTATGTATGTATGTATGTATGTATGTATGTATGTATGTATGTATGTATGTATGTATGTATGTATGTATGTATGTATGTATGTATGTATGTATGTATGTATGTATGTATGTATGTATGTATGTATGTATGTATGTATGTATGTATGTATGTATGTATGTATGTATGTATGTATGTATGTATGTATGTATGTATGTATGTATGTATGTATGTATGTATGTATGTATGTATGTATGTATGTATGTATGTATGTATGTATGTATGTATGTATGTATGTATGTATGTATGTATGTATGTATGTATGTATGTATGTATGTATGTATGTATGTATGTATGTATGTATGTATGTATGTATGTATGTATGTATGTATGTATGTATGTATGTATGTATGTATGTATGTATGTATGTATGTATGTATGTATGTATGTATGTATGTATGTATGTATGTATGTATGTATGTATGTATGTATGTATGTATGTATGTATGTATGTATGTATGTATGTATGTATGTATGTATGTATGTATGTATGTATGTATGTATGTATGTATGTATGTATGTATGTATGTATGTATGTATGTATGTATGTATGTATGTATGTATGTATGTATGTATGTATGTATGTATGTATGTATGTATGTATGTATGTATGTATGTATGTATGTATGTATGTATGTATGTATGTATGTATGTATGTGTGTGTGTGTGTGTGTAAATCTTTTTTTGTTTGAACTTATTTCAATGAGTGCGCGGATTTAATTTGTTTTGGAAGAGCTGTTTGTTTCTCCTTACCACGGCGGGTCAGGCGATTATGTATATATCGATACCGCATTGTAGAAATCTGAAATAAACCTTTTTACCTTGGATTTCAGCTACCACGTGCTTGCGCCCCGACTTGACCTGCAAAGACCTCTGCGAGAAAAACCTGCTTGAAAAGGATCCTCGCTGCTGCCAGGGATGGGACTCTAAAAACTGTTCAGGTATACGCAAGGATCCATGTACATTACAGCTTTGGACGATACCGTAATATTTGTCGAACAGAGTGTCCTTATCAGGTCTGGAACACAGAAATGTTTGTAATGTCAGATATGAGAGGACACAACACAGTCGCTGGCTTCAATAAGTCTTGAAGTAAGCGTCCCTGTTGGGTCCTCTCATTTGTTCCTGTTCAGAATAACAGAGAGCTGAGCTGGTTATTAAGTATTCATTCTAAAAGACAGGGCATGCAAACAGGGACACAAGAAGGGAAATCAGGGCACCAGAAACGCCTACTAACAACTGAAGATGCGCACAACGGCCGAAAAGAAAGAAGGCACGAAAACTTATCATGGCATGCCCATACAATATGCGAATCCTATCAAACTGGCACGCGTGGGAGTCTACATGAAAGATAACTGTTGAGGCATTTGATTTAATCTTTATGGAAGTGAATCGACGGTTGGCTCACGCATGCGCTACCACTATTATCGATATGCCATGCCTCAATCATCAGACGCGTTTCTTCATTCGTGTGCCGGTACAAAACTGCGCATTCATGGAATTTCGGCATGCACTTACATTCTCGACAATGTAATAGAAGATTAGATGGTGAACCTCCGGTTGAACTCCAGCGCGTGCCAGATTGATAGATTCGCATATTGCGTGGGCTTGCGCTGATAAGTCTTCGTGCTTTCTTTCTTTTCTGCCGTGGCTCGCATCTTCTGTTATTAGGCGTTTGTGGGGTCCTGACTTCCTTCTTGGGTCCGTGTTTGCACGCCCTGTCTTTTAGAGTGTTCCCATTAAGTTTGCGTGGTGCCAACATGTCGATGCTAAATCCCCTGCTACCCAAAGCGACTGTTCTATGAAGGTCTAAAAGTAGCCAGGAAACCTGACATGCATGTGTTAAGTTTCTTTTGAAGGTATTATTTCGACGTTTAGCTATTTCGAGAACATTTTTGGAACCGCGTCCTTAGGTTAGAGACATTTTGAAGCTCGTTAAATAAATCTTTAAGACTAACGATACTGTAGCTTTATGTGATGTGTGCGTATACTCTAACGTATACGGTAAGTGGTATGTAAAAAAAAAGTCGACATTAAACATAGTCTGTTTTGGTGCTTCTGCACGAGGTCGCAAAAAGGGGTACACACACTAGCGCTGATCCAGAACTCTAAGGATGAAAAAATCACTCTCAGTGTACACCAAATGATTTGAAAAACAAAAAGTTGTGGTGAAAAAAAAAGCAAGTATATGCCTAACAAAACCTTCCGGGTGCTTCACTTAACACTGAAGAAAGGCAGGACATAAATGTTGTGCCGTAGCAAGCATGAAAGAGAACGCGAATGTTTTGTAATGCTGTCAACAGGTTAGTGAATTTGTTAACATTTTTTTGTTGCAGCCGCTCCTGAAGCTGGCAGTTATTGCTCTCCTGGTACCCTCAAAACCCAGGACGGAAAGTGTCAAGGTATGGGAGAGGTTTTCGGCAGCATTATATGAGTTTTGCGCCTAGTTAAAGCTTGTTTGCCTTTAGTATTGAGAATTTGAAGTTATGATCGTAAACGGCCGCCATTTGACATATTAATTGACGTAATAGCTTACTGTTTTCCCCATGAATGAACGAGCACAGATTCTCCTTTTTTAAGGAGAACGAAACGAGAATTTTTAACGCTGTGATGGCGGGCATTTATATATCTACCATTCTCAATGTATGGCCAAGTTAAACAAAAATGCTTAAAACTTGTGAAAAGCGCCACCTCCTTTGGTGCTACTTAAAGAATCATAATAAGAAAAAGTGACAATCATCAACTTTGAATCTTTGCCGCGAGTAGCATATGCTTCTACTTTAAACTAACGTAACCAAACTCAAGTTTTATTGCTTGTTCCCTTCGGCTCGAGATCTCAAATTTCGGTATCTCTATACTTCGTTGCTATTCTAGTGCGTTTGCCTGACCTATAACATCAAGATCTTGAGCTAAATATGAACAATGTCAAGTTGATAGCAACCACACCATCAATAAGGCTTCAAATTTCGATCTGGAGCTCACTTTAATTCAACATTAATGCGAAAAACAGGAACATGTATGGTCACACATTGGTACAAGAGAGCATGATACTTGTAACAGAATACCAGCAGTTGGTGGCTTTGCCGCTATTGTGCTGCGCTAGTAACCACGAAGTAGCTGGTTCGATCTTGGCGTGGACAGTCGTGTGTCGATGGCGGCGATAAGAAAATAGTGATCAGCGATGGCGGCGATAAGTTTAGGTGTTTTTGCTGACGGATCGATGAAATTATTGTAACACCGTGGTCCGTGGCTACGGGTTAAATTCGACCACCTGGGGATCTAACCTGCCCGTAAAGGTGTTTATACGGGCGTACTTGCATTTCATTATCATCAAAACGCGTCTGCCGTAGCCAGAAGTCGAACACAGAACATTGTGTTTAGCAGCGACACAATATGCAATAAGCAAAAATAGTGAGAGACCTTTACAGAAACCGCAGGTGGCAGAATTACCTCACAATTTCCATAATACGGCGTGCCTCACCATCATTTATTGGTAATAGGACATAAGTATCTAAAGTATAGTAATTTTTTTCTCAGAGGGTAGTGCATAAGCGATGGATAGGGAGATGGGATGCTTAGAACAGATTTTGCGATATTGGCATATGCAGGGTTGCCGTTGGGTAGATGTCAAAAGGAGCCCAATTCGAAGGAAAAAGTAGCCAGAGTAGCCATGTCTTTTAGTTTTAGCGCCAGACTTGTAGCTAAATGTAAAAAAGGTGATATTATGAATACAGTTAATATTATTCAACAGTAAATAATATAATTTTGTATAAGCGAAAACTGATAATAACGTGCACAATATTTCTCCCTATTGCTTGGCATCCAAGCTTCAGGTAGGTTGTAAATAAATTAACTAATTGTTGTAATATCAGCACCCGCCACGGCAGTCTAGTGGTTAAAAGGTGCTCGACTGCTGACTCGCAGGTCGCGGGATTGATTCCCGGCCGCGGCGGCTGCATTTTCGATGGAGGCGATAATGCTAGAGGCCCGTGTACTTAGGTTTAGCTGCACGTTAAAGAACCCCAAGTGGTCGAAATTTCCGGGAGCCCTCCACAGCATCTCTCAAAATCATGTCGTGGTTTTACTATCAGTGCAACTGCATTCAGTTTATGTGCAAGAGATGGAGTTCTTGCCAAGATAATTTTGGCCAACAACTCAGTAGCAACGTTAAACGTTGAAGCTGTTCTGGTCTGTTATCACTGGCTTGCTGTGGAGAGGCTGAGGTTTATTTCACTTTGGCTTCTCTTTTCAATAAATTCTGCAGCAAAGACAAAAAGTTGCTACCGCCCCAACAACAACAAAAAAAAAACAAAAACAAAAGAAACAAAATGGAACAAGTAAAAAAAAAACAGATATAGCAAATTGAGACCAACGAAAATTAACAATTTTAACCAATATAATTAACAATTAACAATGGACAGTTCACTTGAAGGAGTTCACGTTGAGGCAGTTTTTCCTTGAAGCTTTCGACCGAAATTGCTTCAGAGTTAGCTTAATACCAATCCAGCTTTAAGTGGCGAAATCTAATCGAATATGAACATTTCAGCTTCATTTTGTTCCGGATCTCCCTTTCCCATTTTGTGCTTCAGCATTATAATCTTCAGTAAGCAGTGTTCTATGGCAACGCGTTTCCTTACATGTCAACGCACGTCAATCTTTGCGTGTTAAGTGTCTCGATGCGCACTATCCTGCTGGCGTGGATAGTGCTGGCATTTGCGCGCATAGGCCAACACAACAGAAAAACTTGCAAATAATGTTTATTATTCGCGTTTTCTTGCTATCTTATCTACAAGTAATAAAACAAAATGTATAGTAAATGGGCCGAAATAGAAGCTCAGAGTAGTCAGAAAGTTGCCGTATAGTCCACCTGAAATTTTCTTCGTTGACAGAACAGGGTCAAAAAGTAGCCGAATTGGCGCGAAGTAGCCGCCAACAGCAGTCCTGGATATAAGCGAACGGGTGCTGCGCGTATGCGTCTGCTTCCGTGAAATTTTCTCTGTGTTGTTCATTGCCTAATGTTCCGCTATTTGTCATAGCATTTTGTTTATTCTGACGGTGAGAGGTGCGGCACTAATAAAATCAAAAGGTACAGAAAACAGCTCTGCTCAAAATCCTTGGTTTGATTACCGAAATATGAGGCATACAACATGTCATTGCATTCAGCTTAACGTTGCCCTATGATAGGTCAATCAGGAGGTCTTAAAAAGGATATATTCCGAAGCACTTTTGCCGTACGCGCAGTGATTTCGATAAGCCCGAACATTAAAGCTTTTGTGATTTTGTTTCGTTAATGTGAGCATTGACCTTCACCCTTTTTGCTTCTCTTCAAGATGCTTGCAGAGCGAAAGAAGCTTCGCTTGTCTGCAAGGATGGATGCAAGTCAACCAACAGGGCGTACGAGTGCAGGTGCACATCTGGCTCTGAGGTCGCGGAAGATGGCATTACCTGCAAAAGTAAACACATCATCGTTACAAATCTTTATCTTCACTTTTTGCAGTATCGCTGTATACAGCTCCTCCTCCCATGACATCAGTTTGATGTCATCAAGACAGTTTGCAGACGTAGGCTATTCTAGCGATGTTCAGTGCAGGCGTTGACCTCCACTAACTCGAAGGTATTGTAGGGGAAGAAACGTGGGGCAAAGAAACAAGCACGGCGAGTAATTGAGGTAAAAGCCTTGAAGGAGTACTGACATGCATTTTAGAAATTGGCATATTTTTGCTCTTAATATAAGTACTGGTATCAAGAAAACTAAGAGTATACCCTGGTTGCTCGGAACGCATTAAATATATTTTTTATACCGTTTCCTTAAGAAACCACTGTCGGTCTCGCTATCGAGGGGGTGGTATAACAGTGACGTGTGAACACATTGTGACGTAGGTGTAAGTCACGTGGGGGCAGCATGTCTTGACATTCTTGCAGCACTCTGCGAGTCGCTGTTATTTAATTGCACGTATTGCGCGCAAACAACCAAGGATCAATTGATATCCAGAGTCTCCAACAGCAATTTTGGGCCCATCCAGGACGCAGAGTTCTCAAATCCAGCCAAACATGTTAACTCGTTCTGATAATGTCCATTGCGGGGGGATTGCCTTGCAGGCGCTGAGCGACGAAAGCTTTAAAGAGGTCGCCGAAGACAAGCGGCCAGCTCCAAACCCCTGAACTTTCTTTTAATAAAGTTGTATCCTCCTCCTTAAAATCAAACTAAAATTTGATACGTGTTTCCTGGCTCTGCTGCATGGAGAGCATCAACACTACATGGCAAGGAAACAAAAATGCAGCTCCACTACTGGGAAACCCGAAGAAGTGCGTTGCACGGGCAACCAGCAATTCCCCGTTCGTAGAGTTTCCACTGCTCCGTTTACCAAATCGTCGATGACGCCAATGCTCTAGTTAAGCATGTAGAGTTTCACTGGCACGAGTAGAATCTTATTAGCGAGATTCGCAAACTTGGTGTGCAACACATGCGCTACTTTTTGCCGCGCTTTATCGACTTCCTGCTTTGTTACGTCAGGTGTCATCTGCATCAGAGTTAACTTCCAATTGATTCTCCCGCTCGCCTCACTGGTAGTGTAGCAGCTGACTGCTGCCGCCAAGGGAGTCGAAGGCACGGGAACTTTCATCTGCCGGCACCTTGAAGGGATGACAACTCCGACATCGCTTCATAGATTCGCACTTAAAAAATTTCCCTTTCGTGAGCCTCAGAGTCCTGTCGGTACTTCTTTAAGCGCCTCATCAGACGGTCGCCTTGAAAAATGTGGTGTGTGGTATGAAAACCCACGTGATCTTGTGAGTTTAGTAACAATCAGAAAATGTAAAGACTGCATGCACAATGACACTAACGACACTAAGTTTACCATCTGTCGAATGTTCACATGTGAAATGTGCAACAATTTTTTTTCTGCGTCATTTATCACTGGTAAGCTACATAGGTGCTCGCAAGGGACCTCTGACCTATCAAGAACTTTATCAAGTGTGCCACTAATACTTTCACATGATAATAACTGGTTTTACTGTCTTTCTTTCATTAACACAGAATATTACAGGAAGAAGAGTTCTATCGTTCGCTTTCTTTCTTTTCTACAGTTCCGAACTACAATTAGCAAAGCCTGCAAATAACATCTTTCCTTATAACTTTATCGCGATTCATTTTAAATTTGATTCATAGATGGTTTTTAAAACATAGCGCCGATGGCGTATTTTCGGCTCTCTTTCGGTATGCAAGAACATCGCCTTTGACATGTGTGGCTTATACCCCGGCTCAATTGTCGTCTGAGGCGCGAGTTGGGGCAGTACGTATTTCAACACTCACTTGTAACTCTTTCTTTCCCAACTTCAGGTATTTCGTACACAGGCGGCTGCACTGACGAGCAAAAACAGACTTGCCGCCCAAGCGAAGACTGCCGTGTGTACAAAGGAAATGTGACGTGTGCGTGCCCGTGGCGTCAACATCTAGTGAATGGAGAGTGCATAGGTAAGCATGCGTTTTAGTTGTTTCTATACGATTTTGCTAGGAAAGCGAGCGGATTTTGTAGCGTGTGCTCAACGTAAAAATATGAAATGCAGAATGCAATGGGAAGCCGCCGTAACCTAAGATGCTGAATTAATGATTTCTTCAATGTTCTATATACTGTTTATTTAGGTGATTGCGTCGAGAACAAATGCCACGAAGAATTTATGAACTGTGGCGTCTACATGAATCGACAAAGCTGCTATTGTCCATGGACATCAAGGAAGCCGGGCCCGACCGTCCACATGAACCAATGCGTACTGAGTGAGTGAATGCATGAAGCAGACTTAAGTGGTTGTCTCAGATGTATAGGAACCCCCTAGACTGTGTAATAATAAAAATATATAAGGTAGGAAACACGAGGAGGTCGATGAAGCCTTATGTATTTACTACCCTGAACGTGAGCAAAAATGTTAGGGACCGTGAGAAGAGAAGGCACATGTCCATGCACTCTAGACATGCCAGAGTATATCCATACGTAGCCTACACTAAGTTTCATACATCAGATGAAACTGTGGGTAGATGAAACTATGGAAGCTAGCTAGACTTGTTGCAGTAGATGCGTTCGACCCAATAAATAGTTCGGTGGTTTTACCACCCGTAATCTGATTGTTTTTTTTTCTTCGTTTTTAGAGTGACTAATAAATGAAGATGCGTTGCGCCTTAGAAATAAACAAACCCCTTTATTTATACAGTTGTAAGCACTTTGTCCCTGATCGCTTAGCGTCTCTTTGTTTTCAGATTGTGGTCTCCGCGATCACTTCTGATAGCGCGCAGCCGAAGCGAAACGCGTAGGCCACGTTTATAAAGACGAAATTCAAGCGTGAGACGCACAGACTTGCACATTTTGCTGACCGAAAATTAAGCTTCTAAACGCATGAAATATAGTTTTGAACTATAGCTCGAAAATCTGAAGAGTGTGACATTTCTAAACTAAAATCTAAGTGTCTTAACATTCAACTAAACAGTACGGTATGATGTCCGGCCAAGGCTGCAATGGCAGTACGGGGGGTGATATGCAAAGGCTCTGATGAGGTTATCACCTGGGTATTGCCGTATAAGGAGCTGGAATTTGCGTCAAATAATGCGCATATTCGTTAATTTAGTCCAATCGATGGTACCTTCAGATATGATGCCAACCAGGTGAATATTATTCATTGCCTTGGCGGACCTTATGAAGGAACCTACTTCGCAGCCTTCGACAATTCACGCGAGATAATTCCGTACATTGAATACTCACTGAGGGGTTGTATAAGAGACTGCGAATAGCTGTTTTTAAACTGAATCGAATGCGAGTCGAACACGGAGTACAAGTAGCACAGTATCAGAACAATACAGTTGCTCAAGCGACGTTTAGAATGGTTGTAAATTATTGAATTCTTTCCTGAACCGTCCGAAAAACCTTTCGTCCTCAGCGCGTGCCTTTCATCTTAAATCTTCATGCACAGACGAATCAGCTGTGACTACGTGTGCTATTTTGTTTTCTTTTTTCGCGTATCGTGTAAATAAATGTTCGTTGGAAGTCAACGCCAGTCCTCGTCATTCCCTTGTCTTTTTTGCCTCTCCCGCACTGCTTACGTAGGTCTCGCTACGTCCTGCAGGGATCACGACGTTAGTATGAAGATCAGCTTTAAGGCAGCTGAAAGCTTCACTTGCGACACGATACGGTTAACCATTATCTGACACGTAAGCTATGAACAAATGCAACTTTGCTCATTAGGCTTCGATAACTATTC
>JALIZH010002786.1:0-120330 GCA_030522465.1 Rhipicephalus appendiculatus
TAACCGCAGCTCCCCGCGGCGGACGTATGGGCGAGTTGGTTTAATGTAAAGCAGTGGCACAATAGTGCCACAACGAAGACAATAAAACGAAACAAGAACGAACATCAAAAGATCGCGTGATGTACGCAAATTCCTATCTAATTTTATTTCGTGACACGATGTTTGTAAACTCACCAAACCAACGGATGCGATGCACTCCTGCGTTCTTGTGCGTTGTTGTGCTCCGTGGGATAACTTCGTGTTTCGTCGCGTTGCGCAGCCGTTAATCACATGTTGTAGATGGGCGGCCATGCCTCTCTGCTCTCTCACGGGCCCTCTGGACAGCCTTGGAATGGTCATCCTGTTATGAGGTAATGATGACCTTCTACCAGTCCTCGCTGTTCTTGAAGTCCTGTAACCACGGTTACGGCCAGAGTATATGAGCTAAAGTAATTCTTATTATCTTTAGATGACAAGTGTTGAGCAGTACGACTGGCCCAGCCCAATTTCTGTGGCACCTACGCACTAAGAATTTTCGCGTACATATGACCGACGAATTTTTGTTTAGCCCAGCTGTAAACAGCTTCAGTGTATAAGGAAACGATGTTTCCATAGAGGTTAGGACTGTGCAGAATGCCACAGGCTGCGAGATCAAATGCCTTTCGGCGCCCTGCACTCGTTTCCCACAACACGCTTCCCCTACACTCTTGATGTTCGATGTCGTAAATGTTCCCGGTTTGGGCAGCAGTCGTCCGTTTTTACTACATCTCCTCGGTTTTCGATGCATCGCACCGTGGCGAGAGACGGATAGAAGCACGCTAGTATTGCTGCCGTAGGCGTCGTGTAATTGAATCTTGTTTACGACTATCTTCTTCCCGCTGCCAGTATTGATGCCAGTGCGGAAGAGACTGTTGCCCTTGCACTGTGTTTATATTAGAAGACCGTCTCTCTGTGGCTTTAGATAACCAATACTACGACATCGTTTACTTGGTATATTTCTCTTCAACAAAAGTGGATATGTGGTATGAGGCAGGTCTCATGTATTCGGGGAGCAGCTCTTCGTCCTTACCCAGAATAACAAGTTTGTAACCTAGTGGTGTTATGGTTGGCGAACTTACCTAATCATGGTGGAATGCACTGGTATACGTGCGAGAAGGTATACGTTAGAGCAAGGCTTCATTTAGAAACGGCTATGCCCATAAACGTGCGCACAGGAGGGTAGGTGCAGGGGAGGGGGTGTAATTCATGTGGCCACGCAAACATCGCCTTCTTTTCTAGGCAGGCCTAAAGCAATGAAAGACGCCGGACGCCTTTGTGCTGCAGCAAGCGTAGTGTACAAGCCGAAAACGAAAGCTGTGACCTGCCCTGATAGTCTATGGGTTTGTTCTTACGCGGAGAATTGTACAGGTCGTGTATTTTTGCCAAAAAGGAACACACCACAAAATGAAGGAACACGGATTACACTAGCGATAATCTGTGGCAAAATGATTTGTCCTTCCGCAAACACCACGTAGGTCGACAAACAGTTCTGGTGTCAATTTGGCAATGCCGGACAGGTAAGAGAAGAAGGTTCGGCAATACAGTTTCTAATGACGACAAATTGCAGTGAGCGTTTTTAAGATCGTCGCCGTTCGCTGCACTCCGCCCCCTCCCAGAATAGAAGCGAGAGGCCGCGAGCGTTTTTATTGCTTAGGTGTCCCCTTAAAACAGTGGACAATCCGAAGCAGCTGATTCGGTTTTCCTTCGCGAATACAAGAGAATAAATTCTGCGAACGCAATATTTCTTCATTTCATAACTTGGCGATACGTTTAAACTTATTTTGTTTTCTGCGACGACAGCCCTATCAATGCGAACGTGCTTTGCTGCGTCATTGTACATTACCGCATCGCATTCATGTCAGTTGTCAATAACGGCCTCCTCTACTCTACCGGATGCCGTAACAGAAAACATTTGCAGATGAGTAAACTGCGACGCCGGGTAAACTAATATGCCGGGTACCCTAACGTTTATTACACTGTAGATTTAGGTATCTTTGTCTGATGCCATAGATTTACGTTTCGAAAAAAAACACTGACAGTCGTCGTCTTTCATTTTATTGTCACTGTAACATAGCAATATCTGGAAGGAAATGCGTGCGGCCGTGTCTGCACTGGCGTGCCGCGGGCCATAGACGGAAGTACATCGGCGGTCAAAGGACACGTTGCTCGTTGTGTAACCAATTAAATTCTGAATCCAAATAAGGCGCAGGTTCCAGAGAAAATGGAAGCTTGAAGAGATCAAAACGCCTTCGAAGGCTGAAACCGCCTACCTAAGCTTTTGTACGCGTATACTTTGTGCCCCATCATCTAACCTTGTGAGATAATTTCGGATAATTTTGACCACCTGGTTTTGTTTATTAGATGCGAAGCAGCTCTTTGACTCACGTGTGTAACGCCGTACGTTAGTGCGTCCGTACGAATGCGCCGCAACGCGTTCCCCTCGCCGTAGGTGTTGGAGCGTTGCCAAGTAGGTCACGCCACAGCTGCGCGTTGACGTCACGCTCCCCTCGCACGCTTCCCTCGCAGGCGCACGCTGACGTCACTCTCTCCCTCACCCGCAGCATGCTCGCGGCAGCGGCCGCAGCTGCCGGCTGCTGCGCCCGCTCGCAACACCTCTGAACGTGTCATTTCTCTCTCTCGCTTCACCCTCTCCACACCGCCCGCAACGCTCGACCGCACGTCGAGTGGGAATACTCTCTCGGCTCGTTTATCTGCGATGACGCCCGTTTCAACAGGGTCAACGCCGTGCGTACCGCTGCTGCTTCGCATCCCATCAGGGTTCCCTTCGGGGAGATGGTACAAGTTTCGTGCACTGGTCGAGACGCGAACGCCGCGGTTCAATTGAACAAGTGTCTTTCCGGTCACGCACAGTCATGAACTACGGAATGTCTGCAAGTCATTCTGAACCCCTGGCATTCTCGTGAGCCAGTGTAGCAAAGACGATGCGCACTGCCGCATTAGGATCGCCCATTATAGGCTCGGAATCATTGTTCCTGAAAGCAATCCGTAGCCCGTGTTTCCTCCGAGTTTTATTTCAAGGACACGGAAGTCTCCGCAATGGTCCCGAATGCGCTGAACGTGCGCGCATGAGTTGTCTGCCGGGTAATACAAAGCCCACTCGTCAATAAAAGAGAAAAATATATCCCATTAATCCGCTCCGGTCCATACTATGCATAACATGAGGTAAATGTTCATCGTTACTGCATAAAACATTAAGTTTCTCTAAGCAGCGGCGCCAGAATCCCCGATGAAATTTACCAAGACGCTCCAGTTTCTTATCTAAAACCAGAGACAGAAAAGTTCGTCTCTACAGTAAAGTCATCTATTCGAAACATCGCTTGTGTAAGCGTATCTGTAACGTTCTCATACGCCCATCTGTAAAGTGCTCGTACGCCTAAGCGGTGTTACAGATCGCGAAGTTTTGTGACGTCATCACATGACAACTTCAATTGGCCAACAGAGGGCCGATCGCGGAGGCTGTGAAAAATGACGCTGTCTGCGGAGAGCTTTCGAAGGAGTGAGCAAGGGAGGAGTACAATCGACTCACGAAGAAGCAGAAAACCGTCTTTAGAGAAAAGCCGCGTATCTACGTGCAATGTCGCTGCAAATGTCGTCGAAAGACGATAGTCGTGTGCCGGCCATACTACAATGTTTTGCCTTGCCTCAGACAGCGCCTACTCATGTTGAATCGACCGCACCTGGCTGGCATTGATAAAATAGAGGAGGCGCTACGCGAGATATGGACGCCATCGAAAAAAATTGCGCCATCTCCCGCTAAAGGGAACCATGTGTAGTAAGGGTGGTCACGCCGCACACCACCACCACCATCACCACCGGATTGAACTTCGCGTTAAGCTGCTTCGCATCTAAAACATGAGCTTGAGCTGAAGCAAGGGCCACTGCCAGCGGCAGCACCTTCTCGTCGGCACATGGCTTTTTCGTGCATAGCGTCGCAGTTCGTGCACAGCGTCGCATTTTCGGCGCAGCCTAAAAAAACACTAGAGTCCTTTAGAATTACGTATCTATGTATTTTCTAATAAAGAAACACACGACCTGATACTTACATATTAATGTTGCGCCTCAGATGTGCGTAGTATTTGCTTTTTAATCGAAAATGTTCACAAGTATGAACGCAAACACCAGTTAAAGATGGCTGGGCGTTCAGAAAGTGGTTAAACTTTGGCCGAGTGGCTGAATCGAGGGACAGACAGACAGCCAGACCAAAATTTCTGCGTTGAAGTTTCCCAAGAATGAATGTCGTTTTTAAAAATCCACTCATCTCCACGAAGTGACCTATGGCGAGTGGGTGAAGCTCTGGGTATCGAATGGGTGAATAACCATACGTGGCACAAACGTTGCCCCATATTATGTAAACTGAGTGACATACAGTGCCATAATGTCTACGTTGAAGTCACCGACTAGTATAAAGGGTTTGTGCTTGTAGGTGTTTTATATTGTTCTGTCACAATTATGATTGTTGTTCGTCTATTGTAAACCTTTTCTTTTGATTCACATACAGATATATGTTGCGGCTGTAGCAAGGGCTTTCTATATACCATGACAGCGGGCAGTGAGAGTTGACGACAAAGCTATAGGACCTAAGGTTCAATGCGTACGTTGAAGTCACCGACTAGTACAAAGGGTTTGTACTTATAGGTGTTTTATATTGTTCTGTCACAATTATGATTGATATTAGTCTATTGTCAAACCTTGTTTTGCGTCTCAGATCCACGAATCTCCCCGTGACGAACACCGCGGACATAGACGGACAAGGCTCAGCCCTAAAGTGCTTCGCCCTTAAAAGATGCCCTTTCCTTCGAGACAGTGTTTCCAGATGCTACAGAGCGAATAAGCGAATACTCGTGAGAAAACAAGCCCAAAAGAAGCGGAAACAATGGATTTCCCCATTCTTGAAAATATCTGTAATTATGATTAAAAAAAATCTCAGTCAAATACGAAGAAGAGTAAAAAAAACACCTACTTGTTTTGTACAGCGAGAATATGCGCAACTATGTACGAAAGCACATGGCTGCTTTTCAGTAGTGTCTCCAGGGCAGTCTCCATTCGGTTGAAGGCACGCTTTGCCAGAGCATGATTAACGTTACTTGCTGATCCCCAGACCGTATGTTTGACTTTAACACTCAACCATAGGCATGCGCACGGGGCAGGGGTGGCGGGGGGGGGGGGGGGGGGGGCACAAAGTCTGTCCCATACATTGACTTTCGCCTGCCTTGGCGGAGAACCCTACACACGCCTATACACTCAACTACTCAGTCATCGACGAACACGCCATTACTGATCAACAAATGCGCATTGGGGAATGTGATGACCACTAAAGTAACTATATTTGATGAAAAAAATGCAAATAAAACCACCCCCCACCCTCAAAAAAAAAAAAACACACAAGTAACTCGCCGAAAAAAGAAGTCCAAATTCGCTTATCATAAGCGGAACTGGCAACTCTGCTTAGATTCGTCTTACGCGATGTAAGACGACGCTAAGCACAGAAATATATACCACAGAAATATGTGCGGCCTATCAGAAAACTATCATCATCATAAACGCGTATGCGTCACAGAAATTGTGTAAATCCCACTACACACAACTTACATTAAAAAGGAAGAAGGCAACAGTTAGCCCAACAAATGGCATGCGCGTTATCATAGTCTAACCACTGTCACGTGATACTTGTGTTTATGGAAGGTGGTGACTATAGTACCCCCTGAAAGCATAACATAGAGTGTTCAGTAAAAAGCAGTGATAAAAAATGCCAGAGTTTCACCGCAAGGGTGAAGCAATGAATGCGATAGCAAAAAATTCTAATGTTATACGAACTGAGGCTGGCAGCTAACTCTTTTTGGATCCGATCTCACGCAACTCTAGAAAACGCTTGTTTAAGAGAATTCTCTTCGCGTGCGGCGTTGAGAGCGCAGCACGTAGAAGGGTACACCGGCCCCCCGCTGTCGGCCGCCGAGAAGGGGAGATAACGCGCGCGCCCGCGCTCGTAAAATCGAGGGTCGCCCCCGCTGTCAGCCGCCGAGAAGGGGGAGTTAACGTGCGCACCCGAGGGACCCCCCCCCCCTTCGCGTCTTTTCACGCTCACGAACGACGGGCGGGGCCGGTTATATATATACATATACATATACGGCAAATGACGGCGGACGACAACGGCGGCGGCGACGCCGACGGCGAAAACCAGCGGAAAGTGTTCATATAATTGCTATCGCAATAAAACATATCGGAGCATCTTAAGAGAAGGGTTCACTGTAAACCTGTGTATAACAGTGGTACAGTCGAAATGCAATAAAACTATACTACCACCTCGAAGCTTAAAGGGGCACTGACACAAAAACTTTGGCCTCACGTTTTTTTGCTGCAATGTGTTGCTGGGCGCCTGTTAGTCATAACACGACACCTCGTTTGCTGCAGCGCGCGACAGATATTTAATTACAGGCTCCTCATTACCGACCAGTTTCGGTTTGAGAGAGCTCGAAAAAAATCACAGCATATCCACGAGGTGAATGATGGTGAGGTGGGCGAAGCTTGAGAGGTTATGGTTGGTGCCGTTAACCCTCCGAGAAGTTCGCCCGATAAAATCATCATGCAAACACGTGAGGTACGGTGAAGAAAACTTTACGAGCCGCCGCGGCCCTCCGCGCCCGCTGCTTCGCTTCGTCCATGCCCCACCAACGATTCGACACGCACGGCGACGATCCAGGAGACAGAGAGGTACTCGATCGCCGCGCACTCAGGCAAAGCGCGCGCAGCAGCCAATCGGAGAGTAGCGGCAATTCGGAGAGTAGCGGCAGAGTAACGCCATCTAGGAAATGAGACGAGAAATGGTCATCTCTTATCATGGCCTCCGAGATGGCAGGCGATACTGGGGGTTACGCGTTACGCCTGACAAGGTTAGACTAACAGGAGCTTCGCCCCTAAAACGACAAGCCGCCGGGTGCAACTATCACCACCTAGCGTGCACAGCTCTCGATCACGTGAGCACACAGAACTGTGACGCACTTCCGCACGGTCCGCATCAAGAAGTCCTTTCGAATAGGAAACGGGACAGCAGTGTCGCCAAACACAAAACCTTCAACGCGTGCGCCGCGGCCACGGACTCGCGACCAGCCGCCGAGAAGTACAGACTGCTGGAACAAACGCGGCAAAAGAAAAATGGCGGCTATGACGTCATCATAACTTGTTGCAGCGTGGTCTCGTGAGGGAAGTAGGGGGGTCACCAAGGGTCACCTCTGATGGTGTCAGTAGCGCGAGGGAGTCGATCGCTCACGCAAACTTCAAAACTAATTTAAAACACCTTCCAAGCTATATTCGCTGTTGAGATTTTGCAGATGATATACACATGTTCACGGGAATCGAACCCGCACGTTGTCTCGGCCGCGAAATTTTGTGTCAGTACCCTTTCAAGAAAAGCGTTTAATAAAGAGCAGTAGTATAACATATCTGACAGACTTGCAAAAGGAAGAAATATGTTAGCCCTACGAAGGGAACGCCACCAACTGCTCTGTTTCATCGGTGTCCGCGACGCGGAGCTGGTTGAATTTTTTAAAATAATAACGCAGTTGGCCTTGCTCGACCGTCACCGCCGAAGGACAAGATGAATTTGTTAAGATTGATAAGATTAACATTTCAATTTAATATGACGTTTTATTTTTTTAAGATCTCCCAGATACATTCTCATGTATGCAGATGGCTTAAAGCATAAAACACGTTGTTCTACATATACACGGTAATTTTCATGGTTATACAACAAGCTTCACAACTGCCATCACCCTAAACCTGTGTTCTTTATGTATCATGCGACAAAACTTGAGGATAGAGACTTCGCGTGCAGAGCTCACTTATGTAAGCGAAAAGTTAGTAGCTTTCTAATTACTGGGCACATATGATTTGTACTCTGGCGGCTCAGTAGACTTGGCCGAAGAGGTGAAAAAAAATTGCCTTGAAGAAAGCGACAGACACATTCGTCAGCAGGATTTACAGTTTCGGAGTAACGTTTACATTTCGTGAATCTTTTTGAGTAGCCTTGAGCATTTTCTAAGCGTTCCTTCCGCGAACTACGGAGTGGCCTGTAGCGGCGCTCTGTAGAAGGTCATAACGTAAATATACAAATATCATAGTCGCGGTTCACGTCACACAGCGATACATGAAGAAAATAGCGAGCATAAAGCGGACATTCGTGCCAGGCTCGGCAACGCTTGAGAACAGTCGTACGACCGAGGATTTTCCAATGCTTCCCGCCGTTCTCATTAAAATAATTGCACTCCTCGCTTAGAAATGGTCGGACGTGGTTTCTTCAGATGTTTTAAATGCGAATGCATTTCATAGTCGGGCTATGTCAGGCATCCGGCGTTGTCCGGCGTTGTCCGGCGTTGTCCGGCGTTGTCCAGCGTTGTCCAGCGTTGTCCGCGGAGGAGGAGGATAGGTTGAGGAGGTAAGCGCCGGCAGGTGTTAGATGTGAAGCATGTTATGGCGAAGCTTAATGCGGTGGTGGTGGTGGGCGGCGTGACCACCCTTACTGCGCATGCGCAAACCCTTTAAAAAAATAAAAAACCTCCTCTCTCCCTCTCTCTCATCTAGGCATCCCTCCCCGCGGCAACCACACCCTCACTGCGCATGCGCCTCCCCTTCTCTCTCCCCCTGCTACGCTCCCCCCTCTCTCCTCTAGGCATCCCTGCCCGCAGCGTCCACACTCCCACTGCGCATGCGCGCCCCCCCTCTCTCTCGCCTCGCGACGCCGACACAGGCAGCGTCTGCTAGCGAGTTACTTGGTTGAAAAAACCGACTGCTCGCGCTGCACAACCGTTCACTGGCCACCCCGTATATAAGGCAATGGATCTTGACCTCCAAGGTGGTGCCGGTGGGAGATTTCTCCTGTGCGTTGTTGAACAATAAAAATTCGCAGCGTGCGCGTTAACTAAAAGGGGACTGCGAGTCTCTGTGTCCAGTCGGAGTCTTCTGTCTCTCATTGCACATTAGCAGCGATTGGCATGTTCCAGTAAGAAACACCGCTCCATCGCTGCGTGCTTTACGCATCCCCAGTTTTAAATGCGAATGCATTTCAAGTGCGTGAGGGCGCTCGCATCGCGGGAGCTCGGCGGAGCTATATATGAAAAAAAAATTAAAAAAGAAAAAAAAGGAAAAAAAATTAAAAAAAGAATAAAATAAATAAAAAAAAAGAGAAAAAAAGAAAAAAATGAAAAAAAAAGAAAAAAAAAAACAGGCGCTGCGCCGTGCTGTCGGCCGGGTTGCAGAAATTAGGCGCCTTTTCCTTCTTCGAACCACAACCACCATATATAAATGGAGTGAAGCGCGCGCGAAATGCATTCGCATTTCCTCACGATTCCCTTCGGGGAGGTGGGGGGCATTTTTTTGTGGTGAACTGCGGGAGACGGCATCTATTTACTGGAGGTTATTACGG
Organism: Rhipicephalus appendiculatus; assembly: GCA_030522465.1. Taxonomy (NCBI): domain Eukaryota; kingdom Metazoa; phylum Arthropoda; class Arachnida; order Ixodida; family Ixodidae; genus Rhipicephalus; species Rhipicephalus appendiculatus. The sequence goes on from JALIZH010002786.1 coordinate 9,455, forward strand.
TCAAGCCGAGCTGCGGGATATGTAGAAAGCGGGTGTACCTTATAACTAGGCCGTGGTTTAATTGCTTAAAGCATCAAACATATTAATATAATGATACTTACATATGTACAGCAGCCTGTGTACAGTCGTGCCGGTGCTTTCATATGTAAAGGTATAAAATTTGTCGCACTTATTGCAGAAGTTTCAATTCCATAAACCACATCCAATATTGTTCAAAACTGACTGTGTGTATCGTTTTATGGGCAAATGTTGGGCATGCGCTCGGCGTGGCTTTGTAGTTTAAATTAGTAAAGACAAGAGAGATAAGACTTGAAGAGGAGCACATGCAATTCAGCTGGAACATTAGAGTGACGACAGTGATAATTATGTTAGAAGAAATGATGCACTTAATCTCTTCGTTACAAGATATACTGAGCTGTTCTAACCAGTAGCTACTTGCAAAAATCTACAGTTCATCCACTTCATCCACTACGTTAGGCTGGTCATACAATGAAGTTGTCTATGCGTGATAATCCACATTTCGGCATTCCTTGCGGTGGTCCTTGCTGCTCTCTGTAGTGCCGGAAACATTGCGTTGCAGTGTTGCCTCGGATTCGCGATCTCGCAGTTCGGAGTGATCGGCCATATGCTGGCAGCTGGCATCCAATTCGCGAGACTGTAACTGCGTCTTCGGCACGGCGAATCTTATCGACTGGCTCACGAAATCATGTGATGTCATGAATCCGCTGCAAGATTTTAAATACGCGCAAACTGAGGGCTCAGTCAATGGGACATATTCGTTTCCGGCGGACTCCCACTACTACTTTTACTACGGACCAGGCTCTTCTCAGAAGGCTTCACTGTAAAAACCATAAGTCGTGTAAGAAGATTTGATTGAAATAAAAAGTAAGTGTCTCGGTTATACAGGACGAGGCTGTGATGGGACGGGAGGAAGAAAGGTAGAGGGTAGATGAATAGGGAAAAAAACGGAAACTGTACCAAGGCCTCGAAACGCGGGACAGCTCACAATAAAATAACCCTCTGCAGTATCACCGACACAAGTTTGGAAGTTCCGAGATGCAAGTGACAGAATAATGAATCTTCTGCGTCGCAGCATCCCACCCTCTCGGATGGCTGGGCGGCATTGGGTATAACGTCGCGTAATGACGACACATTCCGCACATTCCTCCACATCCCTGGAGCACACGTGGCATGCATCCATAGATTGGAATCTGTGGAATGCTCGTACGTGGCGTGTACTCCAGGAAATGTGTTTTTTGTAACGCGACGACATGGTACAGTGCTTGAAAGTGGCTCTTGGTGAGACATGCGCCCCCGCTAAAGCCAGCGTAAAACGCTATTCTCTCTCACTCGTCCGTTTGACGTTTCTCTACTCTCTTTACAGCGGTAGCTCTAAACGCTGAACCACTTTCTTATTACTGCAGCTGCAGATGCACTTTCTTTTCCAGTAGTTTGTTTGATGGCGTGTTTTTTCAATAGCGTTAAAATAGAGCGTAACATGATAAAATGAAATGTTGGCTTCCTAACATAACCTTCAAGGCATCACAGTTGACAGTCACATATAATACAACGAGGCATAGACTGTGTCGTTAAAGCAAAACAGTAACTTGATTCTCTTCCACTCTCTCTGTGTCTCTGTGTCGCTCACTTGCGGTCTTTGCTTGTTAAGTTAACAATGGGCTGGGGTGGGCGGAAGCCATTACGCTCCTATTGTGCTCTAGAGGAAAATGTAGTAGCTCAGTTCTTTTTGCCTAGGGAAACACAGGACTAATCATAGATGTACGTTGGAACCAGTGTTAAGGGGCGGTGTCATACCCGCCCGCCTCCGATGTTAACTGACGTGACGACGGGCGACCGACCCACGTATAATGCGAAACGCCTCTCGTCGTTGTTAGGTGTGTCGACTTGAAACGTATACATAAGCACCGACACGATGCAGGTGGAAGACACCTGGCGGTAATCTTAACAAAGGGCGACCTCAATAAAGCTCGCAATTTAGGGAAGAAAAGACAGCAGTGATGGAGAAAGGCAAGGTGTAGTTGCCTGCAATATTTCTGGATTTTCTGCTATGTTTATCGCTTTTTGTGTTGTATATTAGTAAACAGAAATGCCAAACCGGCTCCCGCTGGTAACATCGCATTAGAATGTCCCGCTTTACATCAAAGCCAATGCATTGAATAGCGTTAGTCAACATCAAAGCACCTCCTTCGAGCTCAAGAAATGAGGTAGCCACCATTAGCCCTTGTTTCTTCAGTGATTCGTGTGGATTTGGTTCGTACTTTTAGAGATAATACCTTAAGTACCGAACGCGATCAAGGCGTCAGACATCTCTGCCTGGCGCTATTGACCATTCCGCAGTAGGGGAATTTCCGCAAATTTTTTCACAACTGTCTTATGTTCCTTTCATGCCTCAAGCGTCAGCAGAAAACTAAACGCTATTGCTGCACTTTAATTTCGCCATGTTTGATACCATAGGGGGTGGTAGCAGATACCATAATCAAGAAGAGTTATATTACATGAAAAATAAAAGCGAATCAATGCATTCGTGCTGTCTCTTTACCATCTTCATCTCCATAGATTCATTCTCCTTTCGTCCTTCTTTTTTCCAGCAGGTGGGGTGAGATCTTATACACACGCAAGATGGATGCACGCGGTGTGAATTTATTTATTTTCACCTTTGTAAGAAGCGTACGTAGTCGTCTGAGAAAATGCTCTCTCCGAAAACCTGCTCCTTCGCGAAAAGAACTACGGCTTTCTTATTTGTTTAATGTTTTTTGTTGTTGTTTTGGGTTGCGCTGGCACACCCTTGTTTGCATAGCATCGTGGTTCTGAAAGCCGCGTGCGCATCACCGGCTCAGAAACCACTCAGCGTGCCGCCAACAGCGGAGCTATTTGGGCATTGTCTGTTTCGCACTTCCAGCCTCCTCGCCATTTTCCCATCTTTTCCAGGAGCTGTATAATGCCCAGGTGTACTGCACCGGCACAATTGCAAGGGTTGTTTTGCTCTCCCACATAAAAAAGTCCGCTTAGGCCTTTTAAAATGCCCCTTACACCAAAATTGAAGCCGATTATAAGTGGCGGAAGTTTTTAAGATATTTAATTTAGTTTTAAAGTAAGTTTGAGTGGGTCAGGGAACAAACGGGGGTTAAGGATATCATAATTGAAATCAGGAAGAAATGGACATGGGCCGGGCACTTAGCACATAGGCAGGATAACCGCAGGTCATTAAGGGCAACTGACTGGATTCCAAGAGAAGGCAAACGCGTGAGGGGGAGACAGAAAATTAGGTGGGCAGATGAGATTAAGAAGCTTGCGGGTGTAACGTGGCAGCAGAAAGCACAGGACCGCGTTCATTGGCGGAACGTGGGGGGAGCCCTTTGCCCTGCAGTGGGCGTAGTCAGGCTGATGATGATGATGATGAAGTTTGAGTGCTCGTCTGAATTGCCTGCACGTCGCGACATCACATCTCAGAATGACGCAGATAGAAGCCCCGTGTGACATTCCACCAATAAAGCGAGTATTGTCGACGACGTCACATTAGATTTGCGGGACATACGCCATAGCAGGACTGTCACCAAGCAAGGCCTATTGTTCTTCACCGCTCTCGCTCTGTTATCGAGCTGCTCTCAAGGTAGCTGTGGCTGCATAGGCCAGGAATGTCTTTTTTTTCTGAGGGAACACACACTTCAATAGGTTTAACATACCGAAGCACCCACATGGTTTGATTCATTACCATGCGCGGGGCTCCGATTTCAAAACTTCGCTTTCAACGACACCGAAGCTTGAGTGCGCGTTGTCTTAGGAACACCCCTAATGTGGGGCGCTATTACCCTGTGATATTCATATCATGGTTTTCGGACGTTAAACTCCATCAGTTATTATTATTATTATTATTATTATTATTATTATTATTATTATTATTATTATTATTATTATTATTATTATTATTACAGCGATGCCCCCAAAATTTAGTTGCAAACCATATAATAAAACATGGCAGGTGGAGGACCGTGCGTTCGTTCGTCCGTCCGTCCGTCCTTCCGTTCATCCATCCATCCATGTCTTGAATCTGATGCGCTTCTATGCGCGATGTGGACAACCGTCCTACTTTTTTTGTAATTTTTTTCCCATACGGGACTCTCACACACGCACCTTACTTGATTTGCAGCTGTAAGTTATGGTTAACCGCTACGCTGAACATTCCGGTACTTGAATGCTTCATCTTACAAACTGCTTGATAATTCGCTTAGGAAAACGGTGAAGGCGTGGAGCTGCTTATCTGTACAAATCTGCTGCCCACCCTACGCGAATAACTTCCAAAAAATGCAACAAGTTCACCACAACATCACAAAATAAGACGCCCATTTATAGATAAGCCGGGCCCGGAGAAAAGATTGTGATTATGTAAAAAATAAACTGCTACCAGAGAGGGAACAAGAAATACCGTTCCTGCAATCAAATTCTGAGCCCAACCGTTTCGACAATTCCTAATTGCGTCAGTTACAGCGGGCCAGCAGACAATGCGTGCATATGTAAGCACAGAAGCAACGTTAAAAGTTTCACAGCATTTTTTCGCAGTGGATAGTCGACCGCAGCGTTCTCAGCGACGCTTAATCTCTCAACAAACATCCTCCCAAAGCCTTCTTTTTTTCCCAACCTAATTTTCACGTCGGAGATGACGTGCATTCTTTTCGGTTGCCAGACCCCAGCCACAAACAAAGAGGCCGAGTCGAGATAGGAGTCGCCATTCCCTCTGCGTTAGAGGCATATTCCCAATAGGGAAATGCTCGCTTTTGTCTTTGGGAGCTCCGGGAAACATAGTGGAATGCAGGAATGAGAAGACGCACGGCTGCTATGCGGTCAGTGCAGAGAGTAGTGCGCGCCTTCTACGACGCTGTCTATGCTCAGCAGTAATGTGGAGAACTATGCCGTGTAATTACGGAACGCCTGTGGTGCAACTCATCACAGACGTATCCTACTCGGCCCCTGTCTTTGGTATTTGCAGCACAATGCATTGTTGCACTTGTCACCGTTGAGCATTTTTAAGCTTTATTGCAACTTCTTGCACAATTTGCTTGAATGTTAAGCATTCCTAGACTACCCCAGCACATCCGTACGCCTTTTGTATGTAACGAACGCAGAACCTCCCCCAAGGAAATATATATTGATTGGTAGGAAATGCATTGTGGTATAGAGGAAATAACGATTGAAACCGATGATAACTCAAGTCTGTTGGATTTGTATCGCTCATCATCTGAACATGCATGGTATCAAATCTTCGGCCGTTCCAGTAGATAGAGATTCACCCTCGAATTGTCCACATGAATGCCGCTTAATCACGAACAAAAATATGCACAACCACCTAAACAATGAGAGCGAATCAATTACAAAGAGCACAATTTATTGAGAAGAACTGTTTCACAAAAGCTTGAACTGCTAGAGTAGTCTCTGTGTGTCTTTTTTATTGCGATAGCAATTATATGGACACTCTCGGCTGGTTTTTTGCCGTCGGCGTCGCCGCCGTCTTCGTCCGCCGCCGTCATCCCCCGTATATGTATATGCATATGTATAACCGGCCCCGCCCATCGTTCGTGAGCGTGAAAAGACGCGAAGGGGGGGGGGGGGGGGCTCGAGTGACCTTCGATTTTACGAGCGCGGTCGTCGCGGGCGCGCGCGTTATCTCCCCTTCTCGGCGGCCGACAGCGGGGGGGCCGGTGTACCCTTCTACGTGCTGCGCTCTCAACGCGAAGAGAGTGTTGTGAGCAGTGTCCCTGGAGCGGCCGTATGCTCTTAAAGCAGCGTTTTCTAGAGTTGCGTGAGACCGGATCCAAAAGAGTTAGCTGCCAGCCTCACTTCGTATAACATTACAATTTGTTGCTATCGCATTCATTGCTTCACCCTTGCGGTGAAACTGTGACTTTTTCTCTCTTACACTTATTTCGTACCGTTGTCCTATGCGTACTACTTCACAGATGTTACTTAGACTGCTGTTACGACTAGATTGACGCACGATAACCGTTTACCATGAATACATGTGTATATTCTGCCTTCTTCATTTCGTTGAAGCTCATCTGCGACTGCACTACCGAAGCGTTGACATTGTTGTTACTCGTCTTGCTGTGCGAATGTACTCCGTGCTTGGGTGATTTTTTATAGCTTTACTGACTTACGTGAACTATCTAGCCATACATTCGAATTTTAAGCTTAAAAAATGCGGACGTGCGAGTGGTAGTCACACGTCGGCATTCGTTTGCTCCAGTGTACTCCTTGGGTTCCACTCAATTAAATACAAGTCAATTATTTAATTATCTTTTATTTAACAATGGTTTAACTCTGTGCTGCGCGTTGCTATGCGAATTTCAGAGGCGACGTAGAAGTGCCTGGCTCAGATTTTCTCCACCAGGGACCGCAGTCGTCAGAGCTGCGCAGAGTCTTTCAATGAATTCGAATAAATAAATTTCGTAAATTATTACTGCAGCTAATTCGCCTGTAAAGAAAGTTATGCTCATATATTACATGTATCTCGTATAATTCTTATATTTAACCCGTACTACAGGTTTTTAGTTTTTATAAGCATATTTTGAATATTCTGATAACAGGACGTAAGAATGTCTACCGGAAATGCTAGAAAGAGGAACAGAAGAGTGACTCGCTGTTTGCACCGCTAAAAAGTAAATTTCTTGGATCGTACTTACCATTACTGCGCAACTTTTAAGTGCGGAGCACTTTAGGGGGCCAGCCTGTCGAATGGTGCCGTCGTCGCTTGGCGTAACGCAGGCAAATCCACATATAGCACGGCCAGCTGCCGCATATTGAGCTCGCGCTCGTGCCGAAGAGGATTTATTTCTCTTCTTTTTGAGAACCTTGATGATAATATTAAGTGCGACAATATTACAATGCCTAGGGAAACACGACAACACACACCGCGTATGAAAACTGAAAGAGGAAGCAAGCGAGACATAGAAAGAGAGATAAGGAAAGGAAAATCTGGAACAGAGAGAGAGAAAACATTTATTGTATAAAGGCTTGTGAGGGGAAGGTGGGAGGGTTCCTTATTCCAGGTACCCTCTGCCCTGGAACGCCCGCCGGGCTCGACTGACTTGTTGACGCTTGTCTACCAGGTCCGGCTGGGATATCGCTGCCTCCCACGCTTCACTGAGGAGGTTTGGGTCCGCATGTCTTGCTGCTGCTTGTAGCACTGGGACACTTGCTTTGCACTGCAGTAGGAGGTGTGCCAGAGTGTCTGCCGCATTGCAGTGTAAGCAGACGTATACCTGTACGGCGTTGGTCTCGTATGGGGCAATAGGATGCCGTGAGCGAACGTGTTCCTTTGAAGGCGCCTGTAGTAGGTGCCTTCGTCTCTTGTGAGTTTTGGATGTGGTGGAGGGTATAACCTTCATTCGAGCCAGAAAAATAGAAATAAACTAAAATAAAGAGAAAAAACAGAACAGACTGGAAAAAAAAGAAAAGTAAAGAAAGAGCGGAAGAATGAAAGAAAAAGCCGAAGAGAAACAAAGAAGGCTGCCCAGCTGCGCACTTCCTTCAGGCTTGGCACCACTATAGGGCGAAGCTGCCTGCATTTTTTATATGCCAAAAAGAGTGCGAATATTCATGGCAATGCAATTACTGTAAAACACATAAGTAAATGGCAGCCTTCGTTCTTTAACTGATGTTTACGAGCGGCTTATACCATTAAGCTGCCCATAATGTGAGACGACTCATCCATCCACTCAGTTTAGTTAATGCTGATCAATGATCCCCAGAAATCTTTATTAAAGAGGAAACGCTATGGACCGGTCATCTTCGGTTATCTGTAGCAGTCGGTAATGTATACCTTCGTTTCGTAATCACAATGCGACGGTAGTAGCGCTATCGGCACTCCATCGAAATTAGCGAGCTTTGATGAGCGATTGCACCAGTGACATTGGCGTAATTAGCCGCGAACGATCCCGAGTGGAGTTTCAACGGCAGGCCGATAGTTGCGATAGCGCCGCGTTTTCTTTGATTAACTTGTTTGACTAACTTCTTTCAGTGCGCCTTAAGTGAAGCCTCGACAGGAATATATCTATGTATATGACTGTCGCAAGCAGCATTAAAATTTGCCCAAGTTCATTCGCTAATGTCAAAGTGGATAACTTGATATCTGGATAAGGTCAGAGGTTAGAGCGCATAAATAGACATGCGAAGAACTTTAACGAACATAAAAATAATTCCTTCGGCCGACTATCGTCTTTCAGATCCCCTGCTCCGCCGAACAGAAAAGACCTAGAAACTATACAAATATAATAAAATGAACACCGCCTGAGTCGCCTTGCGCCTTTACTGCAATAAGGGTGAATCTCTGGATAATTTCATTTTGAGATGCCGGAGAGTTAAACTTCAATAGAAAAAAACTACTACAATAACTCCTTCGTAAAATAGGCTTGAAATTTTTCACGTCTGGTGGTTCTTTCATTTCGTTCTACCATACATGGTTTCAGCCGCAGAAGCGTATTCGACGCTGTATCTGATTCCCTACGGCCGACAAAAAGAATTGAACGTTAAGGGTACCTAAAGTCAGTTTCTTTCTATTTATTTTAGCTAAGCACGTTTTCCGGAATTTTATTTTAGGGGCGAAGCTCCTTAGGGAATAGGCTAGTCCGGCGTCGTCCTGCGTCGTTGTTGTCGTAGCCACCCCTGTGCGATGACGATGACGCTGCCATCACGGCACAGCATATGGAATGTACCCACTATGCGTCATAACGATGACGCTGATGACGATGACGATCTCGATGCCATACAACACATGGCATCGCGATATGGTCTCACATGCATACGTTTGACCACATGCAACCAACCACCATCCGAGGAACCTGCATCGATCTCGTGTTTGCAAACTTTCGACTACGACCCATCCAGGAACCGCTCTCCCTCCATTTCACCGACCATAAAGCCGTTATAATGAAGGGGGAACGGAAGCCATGGCTTATGTAAACGGCAACCACGACCAACGAAGAAACGAAACCAAAACGGAAAATCTCGGCTCACGAATAAAATATAAATTTCTTTTATATATACACACAGTGTTTGTCACGTCTTTGACGGAAGATTCACGGTTTACCGATGAACCTCCGGAGCTTCGCCCACTCATCAGCATTCACTCCGTGGATATGCTGTTATGTTATGAATAATGAGTCACTACTGAACTATCGAGTTCTGCACATATTGGTCATCAAGCTAATTATTACCTCAACAGGCCGCCGACCTATTTATGGCCGACCCCCAGGGTGAATTGCGCCAAGTATGTGAGGAACAACCAACCGGTCAATTCGCCCATTTTTGTTTTTATAAAAAAAAAAGCGGTGAACTTCACGTACTTCAAGTTTCGTATTCTCCAGGAAATGCGAAGAAGTCATTGCAAAAGGAAGCATCCATGTTGTTTAGAACTTTGAACTAAATTGAATATTTAAATATATTTTCCCTCACGCCACCCTAACGTCAAAGGAACTGACACGTCTCTGAACAAATGTTGCTCTACATATGTGCAAAAAAAAAAAATTGGCTCCGCAATATCTCTTTGTATTTTATTGATAGGACTGCAGTGGTCTTAGTATTCTTTTAAACCAAACCACAAGTATAAACTAAAAGTAGCGAGGTTACTTCTAGAACAGATAGTGACACGTGGTTATGACAGGGAAGGTGACGGCATCCGGGCTACTAAAGAGAAAACATTTTTTTTTCGGTGACCTTGTACACACAACACGAAACGTACAACAACAAAGCACAAGCAGTGCACGCTGTACACTGATAGCAGTGATCAGAACGCTGGTCGTTGGTAATTTGCTCAGCAGTAAGCCGGGTCAGCATTTATGCAAGTGGCCTTGAAATTCAGGCCTTATCCCTTGTACCGCGTTAGAACACTGCTTTCGTGTTCGTTCTGTGCTTTCAGAATATACAATGACAAACGGGCACCAACCAGTATAAAGTCTGCGCTTTTTCCACTAACCTGCTAACTGTGTTTCTATGCATTCTCGTACGCAAAGCTACCAACGCAAATTTTTAACATTCGGTGCATCAAATATCAACATTCCGGGATGTAGGAGGACGAATACAGAGCCGCGCCTTTGATGCGCATTTCCTGCGCTCTCAGTCTGTCTCTTCCTCTGCGTCTTAAGCAAATAGGAAGTCACGTATTTTTCTACGATTGCTCCTTTCCTGGATCGCACGGCGGCTAGCGAACTTTCACGACCTCGTAAACAGAACCACGTGCAAGTTGAACTGGAACACGGAGGCTGTATACATTCGGAACTCTTACTAGCACAGAGCTACTGCTGAAACGACCGGACGATAGTATAACTCGGGCTTCCTTACAAGAACCGCCCGTGCAATACTGTGGAAAAAGGCTTGAATATTTACATACAGCATTGTGTGCGTAGCGAATGGCCATGGATACTCGAGGTATATAGTCCCAAGGGCTGGAGGAGAAGCACGTTCGAATATAACAACCAAATTTTGCTATATTGTATGCCAGCCAGGATCTACGAGCTTTACGAGCAAATGTTTCGAACTATAAACGCACCACTTGTGTGAATCTCTCTATTCCATAAACTCTATTACCACTCCACACTTCACGACTCCGCAGTGCGACCTCACTGCATTTCTAACCGGTTCGGTCACAGTAATAAGACAGTAATTTTATTCACCCTAAAAGGTTTGCTATGATTCCGCGCCCAGCTTGATCCGTCATTGAATTACACTGAAATAACCTTTCTAGCAGAGGGGTGCATCCATGGTAACTGGGATTAATGAGTGACACTTATATGCTGACCACAAATTTCCCAAAAGATTGTTTCCATCCATGCACAACACAGCCCATTACAGAACACATATAAGAATAAACACATCAAGAATCATGCCTAAGAGGGAAGTCTTTGTCCTAATAAAAATATGCTCATCTACGGGAAAAGAGTCGTGCAGTTCGACTACATAGTAGTTAACTACCGCGATGTTCCTGCGCGACGTCTGCATGTAGCGATATTACCGAAGTGTCTTCGTTACGATAGAACAAGTGGTTTAGATCTTGACCGGCTTTTATTTGGCGAATAGAGATAAACCTATGAAACTACTCAGAGCAAATGTTTCCGACTCTAACCTCCTTTCGTTTCAGGAAGCCTCCACGAATAATTTTTGCGTTGTATTCATTCATACTGTTGCGAATGGATTTAAGATATATTTACAGTGGGAAATAGTCCAACAATAAAAGAACTAAAGTACATGTAGTCCCAGGAGCTGCGCCGACAGAGGCAGATGCCTCTTAAGGAAGCACCAAAGTAAAAGAGCAAGTCCCTCTGCTGCAGTGAGAATCGCAATGCAGCTGGGCAGATCGGAAACATTGGTTGCATGGAAACGTGAAGCAGTACAACCACACTTTGTTACAATGAATAGCACTGAACTTGGCCACAGTAAGTGTCACAAATCTGAAGCGCCGACGCATTGGAGAGTTCCACGTCTGCGTCTTCTATTACAGCGAAAGCTGTTATGAGATCACAACAAGGCTCGTTTCTGCGCCGTAGTTGTCCGCCGCCGCCGCCGCCGGTGTCCGTAACCAATATCGCACGAAATAAGAAAAAAACTAAATAAATAAAAAAACACCTGTGACAGAATGGGAATCGAACCCGGGTCCACTGCGTGGCAGTCCAGCACTCTACCACTGAGCTACGCCACTGCTTGAAACTGCGGTGCAAACTGACTCTACGCAGGCTTTATATCGGGTAAGGAATCGCGTTAACGTGTGTTGTAAAGCGTTTTAGAGCAGTAAAGTAAGAACCAGGCGTCACACCAATGCGAATTGCGTAACGAGTCGGTCGTTCAATGCTCCAACCCATTACAAAAGCCTGAGACATAATTCTTCATCGTCGTCAGCCACAGCATCAACAAAGTGCACATAATTCGTTACAAGAGGGTAGCGGGCACCGCGCTTTTCTGAAGAATGACGAAGAAAGGCATAGTAGACGCTTTCCCACTACACAAAAATTATGATGATTTATGGCGTAGTGGGTACCATGCAAGTGGGCTTGTAGTAGTTGAGTGTTTAAAAAAGGCTAAAGGCCGCTCTCCCAGCTTTCGCTGTGGCTGTGCTGCGCGTTCTGCGCAGGCCTGGCGTTTTTTTTTTTGTTTGTTTTCTACTTGATACATATATTGTCACCTTTCCCTAATTAAGCGGCATTAAATAGCCTGATTATTTAGCATTAAAAAAGCAATAACGAACTAGAGCCAGCGCCATCAAATGAAAGCTATGCAGTTTGTGTGAGAGAGAGAGAATGTTTGGTTATAAAAAGAAATGAGCAATCTCGTCTGTTTCTCTACCTCTGAAGTCCACTCACAGTAAGAACAGCAGGATTTTTAATCGTGTCAGCAATATCTTCGAGAAGAGAGGCAGTCTTGCAGTGGACACAATCTTGAGAACCCATAAAAGATTAAGCAGGTGGCATGGCGATTGTGATCATGGTGATGATATTGATGGTTGCAATTACGTGGGAAAGAGGTCACATTGAAGGCCACAACTCCTTTTTGCATTTGTTCCTTACATGTAGAGGTGTGCATGGTTTTGACAATTCATGCTTGACTTTACCCCAAGAAGACAGCCTGCGAAATGAGTCATGTTTCAGGCAGCTAAGTATGTTTTATACCGTTGCAGCTTAGCAATAACAGCAATGACAGTAATGAGAAATTGCCTGGCGTTAGCAGCTGCAATTCTGATGGGAAAGGAGAACACCGAAAGGGGAGTTCAGAGAAAGAGATAGTGCCTTTCGGTCGTGCTTACCCAAACGCAGATTCAAATAAGAGCAACTTTCGCGCATCGCAACGACTCGCGGAGTAATAAAGGAACATCATCCCTGAAACGCTGCTGCCACGGAGGAATACTGCTATGTGTGGAATGTCATTACGCGACGTTTAACCGAACGCCGGCTAAGCATATGAGAGTTCCTGATGCCAGGACACAAAACACCCATCGTTCTGTCGCTTGCCTTACAGCACTTCCCAACTAGAACAAGTATTCATGGAGAAGAAAAGTTTTGGGTGTGCCTCATTGCCAGGCCTCAGCACTCTGCATTGATTTCGGTTTACTCTGTGTTCCATGCAAAGTAGTAAACGGTGTGGAGACTTGTAAGACTTACTGCAGTAGATGTGTTCACAGAAGGAGATAGTTCATAATTGTTTCGTTCCCACAACGTGATTTTTTTTCAGTTTTATGCAAAGTAGTAAGTTAGTTTTTGTGGGTTAGAGATAAATGACTATATCATATGGCTGTGAAAATGTTGTTCTATATCTCAATGTTTTGCTGTATCCATTTCCATGTGTCTGATTTCAAGCGCCACGACGCCTGTCGCGTTTGTCCTTGCTCTGCTTGCACGAGCACTTAAAACGCCATAACGCGGCTACGAGATGTGCGCACTTATGCACTTCCCTGTTCCCAGTTCTTGCGTAGCCTCCACAGCACTGATTGTCATGTATGGGACGTAGTATTGTCATCTGCCTTAACAATTCCCCCTACTGGAACGCCGAGCTCACACGTCGTGACACATACTGTGTTGATGACAAGTTACGTTTCAACGTACCCTCAGAAGTCCTTATTTTTCGATAAGTTAGCACTGCTTAGAAAAGCTGAATTTGTTTGTACGGAGAGTCTGCGGCAGTTTGACGGCACTGAAGACGAGGAAGAAAATAACGTGGATCTAACTGTTAGACAGCCGCCATGTAGTCCTCCTTTGCTGTATGAGTCAAGATAATGTGAACAGATGTGCGCCTAGGCTACACGTAGCAGGGTTGCTGCAGGTGCAGCAAACATTATTGATTTGGTCGTTAGGAGGCCTAGTGCTGAGTATTTTACCGACCTTGACAGCAGGACTTTCATATTTCCACACTTGAAACTCAACCTAGTAGTCTCTTTTCTCTTCGCGACTATTGTCACACGTTTTCTTCATGGCAGAAGTTCAGGTGAAGATGGAGGCTTGAGGAGATGAAAAATATTTGGACATGTGTGTTGCCGAAGTCCAAACTTTTGACAGGGTGGTCCCGTCCGCAGCAATGCAGCAAGATGGCTCAGTTGCTGTCTTTAGATGACAATAACCACTAGCCGTAACGTTGGCTCAGTGACACACCCCTGTTCAAAAAATTTTTCGCATCTTCACGACTCCATTTCTCACGCGCTTCTGGCACAAGTCATGTAGACACTTACAAAGTTTCGGCTGCACATACAAGTACTCAGAAGAATTTTGGAGTCTAGCGTATGAGTGGAACCAGCTCTAAGATATGTACATAATTATGCCTGAACGAAATTGCAGAACACATTGGAACAAAGCTCCATGGTTACAATAGCTTAACAAGTAGTGTCGTAAATTTTTGTATATGGCTTAGATATGAACATGTATTAACCAGTTTGCGATATTTTGCATTCGTAAACAGGCTTTTCTTTCGAACGCCACTGCTATGCGAGGGACAAGTATTTTTTGGAACACGTAGGCTTTTCTTGCACGCAAAAAAGATGACTCGAAAAAGTCCCAGCTTAGCCGCAAGGGTGAACCAATGAATGCGATAGCAGAAATTGCAATGCCACACGAAGAACGACAAGCAGCTTGAAACTTGCAGAGCGCCGCTGAAGCAAAACGAAGGGCGCTCGAAAATAACGAACAGGTATACACAGGACAAGCACGAACTAACTGTCACAGTTGTTACGTCTTTTTGCGTTTGAGCCGCGCGCTGCAAGTGTCGACTATGCAGAACCCGATGCTCTTAGATATTTCTCTTGTAAACTGTCTCCCGTTGAGTGACCCGCTGCTTCTCCTGCCAAGCGGTGGAGTCTGACGCAAGCTGCTCCCGACGTTCATTTTTTTTCCACATCGCGAGCGGGTACAGAAAGGGGCAACTTCATCATGCGCGTCTCAAGGGCACTTTTGAAATGGGAAGAAAATGTACCTAATAGAGAACACGCTCAAGCTCCTCCGAGATCTGCGTACCGTGAGTGGTAAATGATGTTTATAAACATATTGCTCGCCGTTATTATGCCGTCGCATACAAGGAGTGTGGTAGACTTGAGAAAGGCGGCGCGCTGTGGAGGGATGGGTCACTCGCTCGAATCCCCGGTCGGGTACTTTGGAACTTCTGATTTATTTTTCTGTGTGCCTTGTTTACGTGTACATACTTAAGCATACACGGGACATGCCTGCGATGGCGATGGCGGAAATCCGCCGAGAGTGCCCACATAATTGTTTTCGCAATAATAACAATAACGTGGTAATACTTTAGTGACTTTTTTCGGAGTAATTTGGTCATCCATGAACTTCAGGAATCCGGGGGGCAGGTGAAGCAGAATTTAAGAGCGTATGCATTAGTGGCGGCGGCCGCAGTAAATAAACTCAAATATGAACATTCGCCTCGGCCATTTTTTTGTTTCACAGCATCTGCTCTGCACTCGGGTCTATTCGTTCCACTGTGAGGGTCGCTGTGAGAAAACTAGAGAGTGTAATTTATGTGTCCTATTTTTTGTCGAGGGTACCAAAGGCGCATTCCAGACGAGCATAAATGTGGAGTTTTTCTCAAATAAATAAAAGCCATTGAGGTTGTTAGAGAGTTATTTAGGGCAGAATGAACGCTGACCTTTAAATCATGAAAGATGGCAAGGCATGCAAACATGCGCGTGCAGTGTAAGGAAGTGTATTGTCTAAAATATGGGAAGACTGCAATATTTGGTGTTATCCTGAGATAAAGAACCCGCACTTAACATCGTGCCGACCAGTTCTCTACTCCTTCCCGTTGAGAAAGCATGCTTATGGGATCAAACTATGACGACAAGAGCCCTAGTCTTTCCAGTGTGCGGCCTTTTCATCGTCTGAAGGAACGGCGACCCGTCGCAACGGTTTCGCACCTTCCCCAACCTACCAAGCAGCTAACCATCTTTCGTGATTACATTAAACAGCTGTATATGTGGTACTGTAAATAAATAGCGCTGTTAAGTGCGTACACTTCCACTTTATTATTGGCATTAGAATAAAACTTTTTCATGTTTAGTGAGTGAAAAAAAATATTTGCTTAGAAATAAGTCAATTGTGTTATTTGTATTCGAAAGTATTGAAAAAGTTTTAAATTCACACTTGGTTTTGAATATTACAAGCTTCTGTGAAATTGAAAAGCTGATACGAAATTCGCACACCCGTAGGAATACATCTTATTGGCCAATAATAACTAGCACAAAAGAGGGCAGTCTTCTGACAAGCGGTGTTGCCCTCACAGGGTAAATTCAGCAAGAGTGACTCTGAATCTGAAGAATCATAAAACGATAATCGTGGACAGATGAACCCTTGGAAGGGGTCAAATGAAATTATCGCAGTTGAAAAATCGCGAACAGACAACCACAAAAGAGGGCCAGGAATAACAGGACATTGCGCGATCGACAACCGAAATTTTTATTCCGAATACGTCTACGCAAGTCCCAGAGAACCATCGCCATGACGACCAAAAAATTATCAGCTAAGGTAGCACGTGATCGTCAGGCACGTGTCATTGAACGAACGCTATCCCGCGTTCTTGGAAGTTTATCGACGTGTTCCTTATGAACCGTGGATTTTTCCGGCAGTATACAAGCGTGATTCCAATCAACTCGCCCGGCTTTCACTCGTGCTGGGATTATCACGTTAACTACCAATATATTGGCGGTTGGCCGCGGTGATTTACACGTACGACCTGAGAAATCTAGAGACTATTGTATGAAGAAGTCGAATGACCAAAAAACACTATAGGTGACATCAGGAAATGTGAAAGAGCACATGTGAAATTACTGTTCGACGAGCTCAGCGTACCTATCTGTAAATATTACTTACTTCAATTACGAGGAAATAATATTGCTGCAACCTTCGATTAATACAAATACATGACGAGGCTATCAAAATATCATATAATCATAATGACGAGAGCGAAAGCGAGAAAGTACCTCTATCTAGCTGTTTTGCATTTATCACACAAAAACTACCAAATGATAATAATTACTACAGGGACGACTGTTATTCGGGAGGGCCCGATGGAAAAGGCTTCGTTCTACGATTAGCGAAAAAAAATGCCCCCACCTCCCCGAAGGGAATCGTGAGGAAATGCGAATGCATTTCTTGCGCCGAGAGTACACGGCGTATTAATTTTAATGGCGTAAATTAATGACGAGACGAGGATTTGTACCGTAACCATTTATTTACACATTAGCCATGCCCTTGAGAGGCGCCCAGCCAGCGAACGGTCGAGAGTGAAGAGCGAGCGGACGGGAGAGTGGGGCGCAGGGAGGAGAGAGAGCGAACGGCGGGAGAAGGAGCGGCGAAGCACTGCACCTGCCCTCTCCTACACTCTCTCGCACCACATGCTCCGGTTGCTAGGGGCGAGGATAAGCGCGCGCGCCCGCAGCTGTTGCTATGGGAGAGGGAGTGAGAGCGGAGAGATAACACCTGCCGGCGCGCGGACACCGCCGCGGACAACGCCGGATGCCTGACATAGCCCGACTAAGAAATGCACTCGCATTTAAAATATAACTGCCTTTTCTAGATGATGGCGACGAGGATGACTGTTGGGATACTCACGACCACCTAACAACTAAGCGCGTCAGCGTTGACTACAGCACAATGTTTAAAAAAATTGGAGGGGAGCCTAATCAATGACTTAGGTGTCTCGTAGTGGCACACGCACGTCGACGTTCGAATGCCCCGGTGCATTACTATTTTTTTGCGTTCACTCTGTGTTCTGTCGCACTGCCACGGGGGAGAAGCGTGTGTTTAGATCAGCTCCAACAGGTGTCGCCGCTATCCTAGCTACTCAGAAGAAACCCATCTGCAGTTTCCACAAGATCCTTCGATTATTTTTATAATATATTCTCAAATTTATTTACCTTTATTTTAAGTAAACTTACGCCTCGATATCACATGTTTTCAATATAAACGGTTAACTTGAACCACAGCCATGGAATTCGTACTAGCTTTCTTTTAAGGCGAAAGACTTTAATGTCTCATGCTGACGTCTGTCCGTCTGTCCGTCCGTCTGCCCGCCCGTCCGTCCGTCCGTCCGTCTGTCCGTCTGCCCGTCCGTCCGTCTGTCTGCCCGTCCATCCGTCCGTCCCGTCCATCCGAGCTCTGGCACGGAGCCAGGTGGCCGCCGGGATGCGCAAACGGACGCCGGTCGCGTCGGATTCTACAGCGCTCACTCTTTGCTTGCGTAGCTTCGCTGTGCCCAGCGTTTGCAATCATTCTGACCGACGCCGTCTCAATGGACACAGGCGTTCACGGAATACACCTTCGATTTTACAAAGGGCCCGTCAATTTAAGCGCTGGAACGCTTTGGCGTTTGCACGATGCACAAAGCGCGAGAAAATACTAACGCATGCGAACGGAGGAAGATTAGTCTCGCGTCTCGCTGCGACTCGCGGTAAAAAATTAAAAAAAGAAAACACGTACACATTCGCTTTGTATGTTATCTCACTGAAAGTGTAAAAGAAAAAAGACATGGCATAGTCAGTGGAACGGCCACACGCTTTCGGCGAACACACTTTAGAATGTACAAAGTGTCGTCCTTCAATTTTTTAATAGTGTGAAGCATCTTTGGCGAAGCTTAATCCGGTGGTGGTGGTGGTGGTGGTGGTGGTGTGCCGCGTGACCACCCTTACTGCGCATGCGCAAACCTTTTTAATAAAAAGATAATAAAAAAACCTCTTCTCCCCCCTCCTCTAGGCATCCCTCCCAGCGGACACCACACCCTCACTGCGCATGCGCCTCCCCTCCTCTCTCCCCTCCTACGCTCCCCCCTCTCTCCTCTAGGAATCCCTGCCCGCGGCGTCCACACTCGCACTGCGCATGTGC
This sequence comes from Rhipicephalus appendiculatus, assembly GCA_030522465.1. Classification (NCBI taxonomy): domain Eukaryota; kingdom Metazoa; phylum Arthropoda; class Arachnida; order Ixodida; family Ixodidae; genus Rhipicephalus; species Rhipicephalus appendiculatus. The sequence continues at coordinate 28,321 of JALIZH010002786.1, forward strand.
GTCCCCCCCCTCTCTCCTCTCCTACGCTCCCCACCTCTCTCGTCTCGCGACGCCGACGCAGGCAGCGTCTGCTAGCGAGTTTCTTGGTTGAAAAAAATCAGCATATCCACGGAGTGAATGATGATGAGTGGGCGAAGCTGCGGAGGTTCATCGGTAAACCGGGAATCTTCCGTGAATTCTGCCCAGTACATCATCACCGACGTGAGATCGGGCGCGGTTATACTAATGGGTCGATGAGAGTTATGGTGACTGAAGCAATCATGGTTACACCGTGAAATCTTCAGTGGTTTCGCCCAGCAGTAATCAAAGTGATAGTGTGTGTGAAATTTTATTCAAACTTCAACGACCGGTCGTCGTCCATGGACCGCCAAGCAGCACGATCCGGCAAGCGCACTCGTACGGCGATCCGGGGAATGAGAGATCCCCGCGCAATCGGAGAGCAGCTGCACCGCCAACGCCATCTAGCGTACCTTCACCCAACCGCCATATAGTACGCATGTCTATAGGACAGCGCCCTCTCGGAAACGAGACGAGAACTGGAGATGACGACACCATATCCACGTAGTGAATGATGATGAGTGGGTGAAGCTTCGGAGGTTCGTCGGTAAACCGGTAATCTTCCGCGAATTCTGCGCAGTACATCATCAACGACGTGAGGTCGGGCGCGTTTATACTAAAGGGTCGATGAGAGTTATGGCGACTTGCAGCTCACTTTAATTTTACATGTACGGTGTGAATTTATTTATTGTTTAATCACGCACAGGAGACATCTCACACAGGCACTACCTTGGAGTTCGAAATTCAGTGCCTACTGGCTACTCAGGATGCATGGACAACCGAGGACCGCCCAGGTGATGCCATAAGGAGCTTCGACCCTAAAACCGACTGCTCACGCTGCACAACCGTTCACTGGCCAGCCCATATATATGGCACTGGATCTTGACCTCCAAAGTGGTGCCGGTGGGAGATTTCTCCTGTGCGTTGTTGAACAAAAAAATTCGCAGCGTGCGCGTTGACTAAAAGCGGACTGCGGGTCTCTGTGTCCAGTCGGAGTCTTCTGTCTCTCATTGCCCATTAGCAGCGATTGGCATGTTCCAGTAGGAAACACCGCTCCATCACTGCGTGATTTGCGCCTCCCCAGTTTTCTCTCCTGCGCAACGCTGCGATTAGCGCCAGCGTCAACGCCGCCGCCAGTGTAAGCGTTAGCGCCCGCTGCTTCGGATCTACACATGGTTCCCTGTAGCGGGAGATGGTGTAATTTTTTTTAAATGCGAATGCATTTCTTAGTCGGGCTATGTCAGGCGCCGGTGTCCGCATCTCTCCGCTCTCACTCCCTCTCCCATAGCAACAGCTGCGGGCGCGCGCGCTTATCCTCGCCCCCTAGCAACCGGAGCAGGTGGTGCGGGCGGAGTAGCGGAGAGTGAGTGGAGAGGAGGAGCGCGCTCTGGTGAGAGAGGTTGAGAGGAGGTTTCTTATTATTTTTTGAAGGGGTTTGCACATGGGCAGTAAGGGTGGTCACGCCGCACACCACCACCGGATTAAGCTTCGCCATAAGATGCTTCACATCTAAAAGACATGGCATAGTCAGTGGAATGGCCACACGCTTTCGCCGAACACACTTTGGAATGTTCAAAGTGTCCAATTTTTTTAGATGTGAAGAATCTTATGGCGAAGCTTAATCCGGTGGTGGTGGTGGTGGTGGTGGTGGTGTGCCGCGTGCCCACCCATACTGCGCATGCGCAAACCCTTTAAAAAAAAATAAAAACATCTTCTCTCCCTCTCTCCTCTAGGCATCCCTCCCCGCGGCAACCACACCCTAACTGCGCATGCGCCTCCCCTCCTCTCTCCCCTCCTACACTCCCCCCCTCCCTCCTCTAGGCATCCCTGCCCGCGGCGTCTACACTCCCACTGCGCATGCGCGTCCCCCTCTCTCCTCTCCTACGCTCCCCCCTCTCTCCTCTACGCATCGCTGCCCACGGCGTTCACACTTCCACTGCGCATGCGTGTCACCCCCTCTCTCCTCTCTCCTACGCTCCCCCCTCTCTCGCCTCGCGAGGCCGACGCAGGCAGCGTCTGCTAGCGAGTTTCTTGGTTGAAAAAAAAAATGCCCCCCACCTCCCCGAAGGGAATCGTGAGGAAATGCGAATGCATTTCGCGCGCGCTTCACTCCATTATATATGGTGGTTGTGGTTCGAAGAAGGAAAAGGCGCCTAATTTCTGCAGCCCGGTCGGGAGCACGGCGCAGCGCCTTTTTTTTTTGCTTTTTCTTGTTTTTTTTTTAATTTTTTTTATTTATTTTTTTAATTTTTTTTCATATATAGCTCCGCCGCAGACCGCTTTTAGTTAACGCGCACGCTGCGAATTTTTATTGTTCAACAACGCACAGGAGAAATCTCCCACCGGCACCACCTTGGAGGTCAAGATTCATTGCCATATATACGGGGTGGCCAGTGAACGGTTGTGCAGCGCGAGCAGTCGGTTTTTTCAACCAAGAAACTCGCTAGCAGACGCTGCCTGCGTCGGCGTCGCGAGGCGAGAGAGGGAGAGGGGGGGAGCGTAGGAGAGAGAGAGGGGGGGCGCGCATGCGCAGTGGGGAGTGTGGACGCTGCGGGCAGAGATGCCTAGAGAAGAGAGGGGGGGAGCGTAGGAGAGGAGAAGAGAGGTGGGACGCGCATGCGCAGTGGGAGTGTGGACGGCGCGGGCAGGGATGCCTAGAGGAGAGAGGGGGGGAGCGTAGCAGGGGAGAGAGGAGGGGAGGCGCATGCGCAGTGAGGGTGTGGTTGCCGCGGGGAGGGATGCCTCGGGGAGGGAGAGAGGAGGTTTTTTATTTTTATTTTTTTTGAAAGGGTTTGCGTTATGCGCAGTAAGGGCGGTCACGCCGTACACCACCACCACCGGATTAAGCTTCGCCATAAGATGCTTCACATCTTACACCTGCCGGCGCGCACACCTCCTCAACCTATCCTCCTCCTCCTCCTCCGCGGACAACGCCAACGCCGCACAACGCCAACGCCGGATGCCTGACATAGCCCGACTATGAAATGCATTCGCATTTAAAAACCGACTGCTCGCGCTGCACAACCGTTCACTGGCCACCCCGTATATATGGCAATGGATCTTGACCTCCAAGATGGTGCCGGTGGGAGATTTCTCCTGTGCGTTGTTGAACAATGAAAATTCGCAGCGTGCGCGTTAACTAAAAGCGGAGTGCGGGTCTCTGTGTCCAGTCGGAGTCTTCTGTCTCTCATTGCCCATTAGCAGCGATTGGCATGTTCCAGTAGGAAACACTGCTCCATCACTGCCTGCTTTGCGCCTCCCCAGTTTTCTCTCCTGCGCAACGCTGCGATGAACGCCAGCGTCAACGCCGCCGCCAGTGTAAGCGTTAGCGCCCGCTGCTTCACATATACACATGGTTCCCTTTAGCGGGAGATGGTGTAATTTTTTGTGATACGTTCTGGGTTTTTTCGGGTCATAGCCACTAACTTGCTGAGTGTTTACTATAACACAAATTTCCCAAGTGCGTGTGGTCTAGAGCAATTCTTTCTTTATATTTGCCTAAAAGATGTGAAGGAAATGTTACCTGTCCTTCAAATGGTCGTCTGCCGCTACATGTGCCAAAACTGCCAATTAATTATTGAGACGGAAATTTGCCATATACCTTGAGAAGTAACGGTAGCTAAAGCGGTTAGTCTCTTATGCAGGTGGTACATATCCTCGGCTCCATAGACACACTGTCGCGGTGAAGTCCTCTTGAGCTTACGAAGTTTCTCTATGCACATTGTTTTTCAAGTGTTCGTAGTGTCCAAGTGTACAAGTGGAACAAGGAATCGTTCACCTTTCGTTCTAAACACGCATAAAGTGTTCTCTGTGGCATTTTCATGGCACATCTACAGCCATACCCGACTACATCGAACACAGTTAAACCAAATTACCCTTTTTATCAAAATATTTTTGAACACGACAGTGCCTTAACGTCATCGCATAGATATAACCTACGATAACCTCGAACAAAAACGGTCAGAACGCTTCGTACATTGAATATAGGGCAACGGCAAACGCCTCTAAAAGCTGGCTTTTCTTCGCCGATGGCGACTTCCTCGGAGTGCCAGCGGTATGATTAGAAGGGCGCCGAGTGGAGCGAATAAAAACAACCAGTCGCTTGCCAATACATGCTTTCTGCCATGATTTCTCGTCGTCGCTTCCGTCAGCCAATGTGCGCTGTCGGCGTTCGCTTCGCCTTCCCCGCTCCCTTCGTTAACGCGTGGGCTGTAGTGAAACTGAAGACCCTACTGTTCTCCTCAAATGTGGCGATGATCAAAACAGTCAAACATGGAGAAAAGCAGCCTGGCCTCGCCTTTGCGTCTAGAATCCCATGAAGTACGATCAGTACGATATTTAAGAACGAGGCCGACGTTACGGCCAAGGCAGACTACAGGCAGTCTGAGCCCGAGGCGTATGAACAGCAACGTACGAAGATATATAAATTCTGTTCATATTTGTACGGTACCTTCTGGCGCATAAGATCACCCTGTGTATAAGTCGCACCCCTAAATGCAAAAGCCCGAAAAATTAAAACAAACAAACAACCAAACAAAAAGACAGTAAGCGTTCTGTTGTGAAGCCGCGTTCTTTCGATTATCGGGAAGCAGCGGCGGGAAGCGAACCAATCCATCAAAATTTCCCCCGCATATAAGGTGAACTCTTCGAAATTTTCACCTCACATTACATGATACTACGATCTAATTCTGGTTTTTAGAGAATTCGATATAAGCGGGTTTTACTGTCCTCTGGTAGAATATTTTTCTGATGTTTGCTTTCTTCCGAAGATACATGTCAGCGAATCAACCACTCATAAAGGAGCAGTTAAGAAGCCGGGACTTTTGTTAAACCTCCCAAATAAGCTCGCCAGTTCGTGCAGAAAGCCGCGCTCATCAAATTTTGCTGATATCTACCGTGAAGAGGGGTGGCTACGCCCACCCCACTTCGCGGTAGAGAAGAATGGGAAGGCCGAGCGAGGAACAGAAAAAAGCTGACGTGGGTTGTTCTACCGCAGTTTGTAACATTCCTGTTACAGAACTGCTTCGCAAAAATCTTGCTACACAAGTGTCTAGATGTCCGCCGCACTAGAGAAACGGTTACGGTGCTCGGATGCTGATAAGAGTGTCTTGGGTTCGATCCAGCTAAGAACCGTGTGCTGTGCTAAGAACCGTGTGCTGTGCGACGTCAGTGCACGTTAAACAACACCGGATGGTTGAGATCTCCGGAGCCCTCCGCTACGGTGTCCCTCGTAATGATACTGCGGTTTTGGGGCGTAAAAGGCCTGATATTATTATCACAACGTCGTAGTTATCTCTTAATCCCATATTCGGTAACGCGGGATTTTTAAGGGCCCCTTAAGGTTGAAGGGCCTGGTTATTTTTGGAGGTCTTAGTGCTGGCTCATAGGAGATCTATTATGCTCAAAATCGACAAGCAACATATTTAGAAATACGTCGACGGCGATAAGATTCTTAGGCGCAGCCAAATACAGCTCTCTCATATTATAGTATACAGTACCTCGTGTTCTAAACATAACTCCCGCAGGAATACGGCTCACGGATGCTATAACACCTAGCAATCTTTATCATCTCTTACCAATCACCTCACTTCAAGAGTAGAGAATACTGTAAATCGACTGTGTGTCCTCTTACTTTAAGCACACAAACACAGCGCGCTGAGCTTGACGGAATCGTAACGAGGTGCAGAAAGCGACACTCGCCGAGGTGTGTAAAGTCAAGCAGGAGAGACAAAAAATTACACCATCTCCCGCTAAAGGGAACCATGTGTAGATGTGAAGCAGCGGGCGCTAACGCTTACACTGGCGGCGGCGTTGACGCTGGCGCTCATCGCAGCGTTGCGCAGGAGAGAAAACTGGGGAGGCGCAAAGCACGCAGTGATGGAGCGGTGTTTCCTACTGGAACATGCCAATCGCTACTAATGGGCAATGAGAGACAGAAGACTCCGACTGGACACAGAGACCCGCAGTGCGCTTTTAGTTAACGCGCACGCTGCGAATTTTTATTGTTCAACAACGCACAGGAGAAATCTCCCACCGGCACCACATTGGAGGTCAAGATCCATTGCCATATATACGGGATGGACAGTGAACGGTTGTGCAGCGCGAGCAGTCGGTTTTTTCAACCAAGAAACTCGCTAGCAGACGCTGCCTGCGTCTGCGTCGTGTGGCGAGAGAGGGGGGGAGCGTAAGGAGAGGAGAGAGAGGGGAGGACGCGCATGCGCAGTGGGGTGTGGACGCTGTGGGCAGGGAAGCCTAGAGGAGAGAGGGCGGAGCGTAGGAGAGGTGAGAGAGGGGGGGACGCGCATGCGCAGTGGGAGCGTGGGCAGGGATGCCTAGAGGAGAGAGGGGGGGGAGCATAGGAGGGGAGAGAGGAGGGGCGGCGCATGCGCAGTGAGGGTGTGGATGCCGCGGGGAGGGATGCCTAGAGGAGAGAGAGGGGGGAGATGAGGTTTTTAATTTTTATTTTTTTGAAAGGGTTTGGGCATGCGCAGTAAGGGAGGTCACGCCGCACACCACCACCGGATTAAGCTTCGCCATAAGATGCTTCACATCTAAAAGAACCTTACCATGAAATTCAGAAGCTCTTTGTCGGGATTTTGCTCCAGAACTTCTAAACTAACTTCCCTATTGAAAATCTGTCCACCATAGGAATGGTGGATTCCACGATCCATCATTATGGTCGAATATGGCGCTGGATTATGGTGGCATACGGTGTATGCTGGGGTATGATGGATGCTGGAAACCACCGGATCGCAAAATGGCTCTAAACCGTCAGGACTATCGTGCCTAGCTGCCATGCTTAAATAAATGTATAAAAAACAATGAAGAAAGCATAAGTGCCAAAAAAAAGAAAAACGCTTGAATAAAAAAAAAGGGAAACTTCGATCACGAGGAGTCGAACGCGGCACCTTGGGATCTCGAGCCGAGTACTTTACCACTACGCCACGTTGAAAGATGACTTGCATTTGGAAAACGACTAGTCAACACACTAACACACCGCTGAACTTCAGCGTTGTATGTCGCGTGCTCGAGATAGACATGATTTTCTCCTCCTACTTAAATTTGCATATTTATTAAACACAAGAAAACTGTTGCCGGTAACCAATGAATTGTTGATAATGGCAACAGCGCAATTTTTTTTCTTTTTTTTTTCTACAATTCACAGCGGTACTCCAAAGAAGTATCAACCGGCTGTAACTGCCAACTTTAATATCCACTTCTCGCTCTTTCCAAAGGGCGACATGTGCAGAGGCTTCGTGTCGACTCTAAGCTCATTCGCTAAATACGAATGAGCTTAGAACGAATGCAGTGCGCGGAAAAACGAATGCAGTGCGCTGAAAAATACGTCATCGTACTGGTTCAGTAGGGCGTACGAATGGACAAATCTGTGTTCTCGCATACGAGCCAGAGAAATGCCGGCAAGTTTGAGCGGCGGCTATCGATGACCAGAGGCGTCTTCTGGAAGCGCGTCGCATCTATGCTCATCGCTTCTTGTGCGGACGCCGTACACAAGAAAAAATGCTTCATTTAGGTAAACCGATGCCACATCTGTGCTGTGAAGTCATTAGTACTCGTCGGAATCGTGTATGCTGAAACCGAGAAGCACCGATGACACCTAGACGGACTCGGTCGGTACGCTAGGCCTAAACTTTGGTGGAAATCATGGTAGTGGAATTGGATGATGGAAGTCATACTTCGTGGGGCTTTTCTCGACGCATGCCGGAGGTAAAAGATCGTTTATTTTAGCATCGCACGTACTTTCACTGTTACCGTACAGTGCAGCTGAGGTAATGCGTGTGCAACAATTTCCATATTTGCGTTTCTATCGTGGCAATATCAAGTGGTGGCTATTCTCTGGTCTACCCGTTGTAAGGTCTCATTTACTTCTACTGTTGCGCGGCGATGTGACACATTTACAGTCGCTGTTCACACCGACACCTCTAGACGTGTAAACATCACATTTCAGCACCACATCGGGGATGTCAGACTGATGTAAGTAGTACGTGCACAAAATGTAAACATTCACGGATTTGGCGCTCCACCAAAAATCAGGCGGTATTGACGCCGCATGAATAAAAAAAGCGTGCTATAAAGCGTAATGATCGGCGTTGGCTTCTTTCGACTGTAAACACAGTTGTATGCGCATTCGAGAGGGAAACGTTAAAAATTACAGTGATTTCACATACTGTGCCACGTGAATTTTCATCATGCCACCATCATCCACCATGTTTCATTATGCCACCGTCATCCAGCTTGTTCACCGAACCATCCACCAAAACATATTTTGTATGACCATCATCAACCAGCATTTTCCGCTGTCACCGTCATTGGCTCGCCACCACCACCACCATGTAAATAGCGCTGTTCAGTGCGTACACTTTCTGTTTATTATTGGCATCAGAACAAAACTTCCGTTTTCATGCTTAGTGAGTGAAAAAAAATTTTTAGAAATAAGTCAGTTGCGTTATTTTTATTCGAAAGTATTGAAAAAATTTACTCACACTTGGTTTAGAATATTAAAAGCTGCTGTAAACTTGAAAAGCTGATAAATATTCGCACACCCGTAGGAGTACATCATATTGGCCAATAATAAGAAGCACAGAAGAGGGCCGTCTTCTCACAAGCGGTGTTGCCCTCACAGGGTAAAATCAGCAAGAGTGACTCCAAATCTGCGGAATCATAAAATGATAATCGTGGACAGATCAACCCTTGGCAGGGGTCAAACGAAATTATCGCAGTTGAAAAGGCGCCAGCAGACAACCACAAAAGAGGGCCAGGAAGCAAAGGACATTGCGCGACCAACAACCGAAATTTTTATTCCGAAAAAAACTACAAGTATAACGCAAGTCCCAGAGAACACTCGCAATGACGACCAAAAGATTATCAGATAGCTAGCATGTCATCATCTGGCACGTGTCATTGAAGCAACGCTATCTCGAATTCTGGAAAGGTAATCTAGGTGTTCCTTATGCACCTAGAATTTTCCCGGCAGTATACAAGCGTGATTCCAACCAGCTCGCCCGACTTTCTCACGTGCTGAGATTATCACGTTAACTACCAATATATCGGCGGTTGGCCATGCTGAATTACACGTATGAACTGGGAAATCTAGTGACTATTGTATGAAAAAGTCTAATGACAAAAAAAAAACTATAGGTGACATCAGGAAATGTGAAAGAGCACATGTGAAATTACTGTGCGACGAGCTCAGCGTACCTATCTGTAAATATTACTTACTTCAATTACGAGGAAATAATATTGCTGCAACCTTCGATTAATACAAATACATGACGAGGCTATCAAAATATCATATAATCATAATGACGAGAGCGAAAGCGAGAAAGTACTTCTATCTATCTGTTTTGCATTTAACACACAAAAACTACCAAATGATAATAATTACTACAGGGACGACTGTTATTCGGGAGGGCCCGATGGAAAAGGCTTCGTTCTACGATTAGCGAAAAAAAATGCCCCTACCTCCCCGAAGGGAATCGTGAGGAAATGCGAATGCATTTCTTGCGCCGAGAGTACACGGCGTATTAATTTTAATGGCGTAAATTAATGACGAGACGAGGATTTGTTCCGTAACCATTTATTTACACATTAGTCATGCCCTTGAGAGGCGCCCAGCCAGCGAACGGTCGAGAGTGAAGAGCGAGCGGACGGGAGAGTGGGGCGCAGGGAGGAGAGAGAGCGAACGGCGGGAGAAGGAGCGGCGAAGCACTGCACCTGCCCTCTCCTACACTCTCTCGCACCACATGCTCCGGTTGCTAGGGGCGAGGATAAGCGCGCGCGCCCGCAGCTGTTGCTATGGGAGAGGGAGTGAGAGCAGAGAGATAACACCTGCCGGCGCGCGGACACCGCCGCGGACAACGCCGGATGCCTGACATAGCCCGACTAAGAAATGCACTCGCATTTAAAATATAACTGCCTTTTCTAGATGATGGCGACGACGATGACTGTTGGGATACTCACGACCACCTAACAACTAAGCGCGTCAGCGTTCACTACAGCACAATGTTTAAAAAAATTGGAGGGGAGCCTAATCAGTGACTTAGGTGTCTCGTAGTGGCACACGCACGTCGACGTTCGAATGCCCCGGTGCATTACTATTTTTTAGGGGCGAAGCTCCTTATGCCGTGGGTCGTGCGTCCCTTGTAGTTTGTAGTACGTAGTAGCCACCTGCGTAACCAGCAGTATCTCCCTGTGTGATGACGATGACGCTGCCATCACGGTACACCACGTGGAATGTACCCACTATGCGTCATAACGATGACGCTGATGACGATGACGATCGCAATGCCATACAACACATGGCATCGCGATATGGTCTCACATGCATATCGTTTGACCACATGCAACCAACCACCATCACCTCTTTGATGATGTACCTCCGGAGCTTCGCCCACTCATCATCATTCACTCCGCCGATATGATGTGATTTTTTTTGCGTTCACTCTGTGTTCTGTCGCACTGCCACGTGGGAAGAAGCGTGTGTTTAGATCAGCTCCAGCAGGTGTCGCCGCTATCCTAGCTGCTCAGAAGAAACCCATCTGCAGTTTCAACAAGATCCTTCGATTATTTTTATAATATATTCTCAAATTTAATTTACCTTTATTTTAAGTAAAGTTATGCCTCGATATCGCATGCTTTAATATAAACGGTTAACTTGAACCACAGCCATAGAATTCGTACTAGCTTTCTTTTAAGGCGAAAGCCTTTAATGTCTCATGCTCACGTCTGTCCGTCTGTCCGTCCGTCTGCCCGTCCGTCCGTCCGTCCATCCGTCTGTCCGCCCGTCCGTCCGTCCGTCTGCCATCCGTCCGTCCGTCTGTCCGTCTGCCCATCCGTCCGTCCGTCCGTCCGTCCGTCCGTCTGTCCGTCCGTCTGTCCGTCCGTCTGTCCGTCCGTCTGTCCATCCGTCTGTGCGTCCGTCCGTCTGTCCGTCCGTCTGTCCATCCGTCTGTGCGTCTGTCCGTCCGTCTGTCCGTCCATCTGTCCGTTCATCTGTCCGTTCGTCCGTCCGTCTGTCCGTCTGTCTGTCCGTTCGTCCGTCTATCCGTCCAAGCTCTGGTGCGGAGCCAGGTGGCCGCCGGGATGCACAAACGGACGCCTCGGACTCTACAGCGCTTGCGCTTTGCTTGCGTAGCGTCGCTGTGCCCAGCGTTTACAATCATTCTGATCGACGCCGCCTCAATGAACCCAGGCGTTCACGGAATACACTTTCGCATTTACAAAGGGTCCGTCAATTTAAGCGCTGGAGTGCGGATGGCGTTTGCACGATGCGCAAAGCGCGAGAAAATACTAACGCATGCGAACAGAGGAAGATTAGTCTCGCGTCTCGCTGTGATTCACGGTAAAAAATTAAAAAAAAACACGCGCACCTTCGGTTTGTGTGTTATCTCACTGAGAGTGTAAAAGAAAAAAGACATGGCATAGTCAGTGGAATGGCCACTGACTTATTTATATTTTTTTAAAGGGCTTGCGCATGCGCAGTATGGGTGGTTACGCCGCCCACCACCACCACCGGATTAAGCTTCGCCATAAGATGCTTCACATTTAACACCTGCCGGCGCTTACCTCCTCAACCTATCCTCCTCCTCCTCCTCCGCGGACAACGCTGGACAACGCCGGACAACGCCGGACAACGCCGGATGCCTGACATAGCCCGACTATGAAATGCATTCGCATTTAAAAATTCGCAGCGTGCGCGTTAACTAAAAGCGGACTGCGGCGGAGCTCGGCGGAGCTATATATGAAAAAACAACTTTTAAAAAATAAATAAAAAATTTAAAAACAAGAAAAAGCAAAAAAAAAGGCGCTGCGCCTTGCTCCCGACCGGGCTGCAGAAATCAGGCGCCTTTTCCTTCTTCAAACCACAACCACCATATATAAATGGAGTGAAGCGCGCGCGAAATGCATTCGCATTTCCTCACGATTCCCTTCGGGGAGGTGGGCGCATTTTTTTCAATGGCGTCCATATCTCGCGCAGCGCCTCCTCTATTTTATCAACGCCAGCCAGATGTGGCCAATTCAACGTAGAGTAGGCGCTGTCTGAGGCAAGGCAAAACATAGTAGTACGGCCGGCACGAGACTATCATCTTTCGACGACATTTGCAGCGAAGCACGCAGATACGCGGCCAATTTTTTTGTGATACTTTTTAGGTATTTTCGGGTCATAGCCACTAACTTGCTGAGTGTTTACTATAGCACAAATTTCCCAAGTGCGTGTTTTCTAGCGCAATTCTTTCTTTATATTTGCTTAAAAGATGTGAAGGAAATGTTACCTGTCATTCAAACAGTCGTCTGCCGCTACATGTGACCAAAACTGCAAATTAATTATAGAGACGGAAATTTGCCGTATACCTTGAGAAGTAACGGTGGCTAAAGAGGTTAGTCTTTTATGCAGGTCGTGCATATCCTCGGCTCCATAGACGCAGTGCGTCATGTTCTGACGTCTTGACCTTACCAAGTTTCTCTATGCACATTGTTTTTCAAGTGTTCGTAGCGTCCTATGATGGAATAACCTTTGTCTAAACAAACCATCCGGAACGGCATTGCGCTCTCCCACAGTGGAGTACAAGTGGAACACAGAATGGTCCACCTTTCGTTCTAAACACGCAGAAAGTGTTCTCTGTGGAATTTTCATGGCACATCTACAGCCATACCCGACTACATCGAACATAGTTAAATCAAATTACCCTTTTTATCGAAATATTTTTGCTCACGACAGTGCCTTAACGTCATCGCATAGGAAAACCTACGATAACGTCGAACACAAACGGTCAGAACGCTTCGTACATTGAATATCGGGCAACGGCAAACGCCTCTAAAAGCTGGCTTTTCCTCTCGATGGCGACTTCCTCGGAGTGCCAGCGGTATGATTAGGAGGGTGCCGAACGGAGCGAATAAAAACTACCACTTAGTACAGACTCTAGAATTAATAATAATTAATATCTGGGGTTTAACGTCCCAAAACCACAACATGATTATGAGAGACGCCGTAGTGGAGGGCTCCGGAAATTTCGACCATCTGGTGTTCTTTAACGTGCACAGTATAACGTGCACAGTGACATCGCACAGTACACGGGCCTCTACCATTTCGCCTCCATGGAAATGCGACCGCCGCGGCCGGGATCGAACCCGCGACCTTCGGGTCAGCAGCCGAGCACCCTAACCGCTATACCAACGCGGCGGACAGACTCTAGAATTAGTACAGACTCTAGAAGAAAATCTGCCGTAAGAGCACCAACCACAAGAACCATATCGATTGTAGAGACTGCAAGAAAGAAATTTGAAGGACACTTTGTACATTCCAAAGTGTGTACGGTGAAAGCGTGTGGCCATTCGACTGACTACGCCATGTCTTTTTTCTTTTACACTCTCAGTGGGATATGTATGCGTGTTTTCTTTTTTATTTTTTTTCCGCGAATCGCAGCGAGACGCGAGACTAATCTTCCTTCGTTCGCATGCGTTCGTATTCTCTCGCGCTTTGCGAATCGCGCTAACTCCATCCGCGTTCCAGCGCTTCAATTGACGGACCCTTTGTAAATTCCAAAGTGTGTTCCGCAAACGCCTGTCCCCACTGAGACAGCGTCGGTCAGAATGATTCCAAACGCTGGGCACAGCGACGCTACGCAAGCAAAGCGCGAGCGCTGTAGAGTCCGACGCGACCGGCGTCCATTTGCGCACCCCGGCGGCCACCTGGCTCCGTGCCAGGGCTCGGACGGACGGACGGACACGGACGGACGACGGACGAACGACGGACGAACGAACGGACGTGGGCATGAGACATCAAAGGTTTTCGCCTTAAAATCGCCGACCGAAAGTGCGCCGCCATTGCCACCATTACCCCAAAGTGCGAGCTTTACGAGACCGTATGAAGCGCAGCAGACTTTACGATGACATTCAGTTTTCATTCTAATTAAAGAGAGTGACCTCACGAGAAGAGTTTTAAGTAAGCGTAGATAGCAAGCGCAGATGTCCACGCACGGCGACTCACAATTCAGTCAGAAGACGCCCAGTCGGCCGTGATCTCGAACTCATGTGGATAAGGTGGCGCTATCTAGGAAGATCGCCTCCACACGCATCTTCTCTTTCCGCGAGTTCTCTGTACCTTGAATTGCTTAAATGACTTCGATTTTTTTCTATGAAAACATCTAAATGAATATTGAGCATGCACCGCACGTTTCTAGTTCGCCACGAAGCCAGTGTTTGATGCATATTTTCACGATTAGCTTGGTGTCGGGACATTTTTGGTCTATCTTTAAATAATCGCAAATGCAACAGTGACAATAGTACGGTATTGGAAGAGCTCTTGTGCTCGCCACTATTTTCAGCCCAACTTTTCGCTTTACAGTCTCTACTAACTATATGACAATAACATCGCCATGAAACCGCTCAGGCTTTCTGTGCCGTGTCCTCCTTATTTCCATCCCACTAACTTTCACATCTGTCCTCCACACCCTTAATTCTCTATCCCACCCCCTTGTTATACTATACTTCACAAGGTTATGCTAAACTTTGCTAGCTTTCCTGGATGGCCAAAGGATTCTGCTTTCGGCCATGGCAATGAACGGGCGCAGGACGCAAGTCTGCGTCGGAGCGGTCACTGCGCCCCTTGCTGGCCCCGGTAATAGGAGAGCTGAATAACACAGTCATGCTGCCTTATCTGCCAAGAGGAAACGTCGCTAAGCCTACCTTATTTTTGATGGCGACCTTCGAAGGTGACCCTATATCATTGAACATTTCAGAGACTTCATATGCCACACAGAACTACTGTCTGATGTTGTTGTACACGTAGAGCCTACCACATCAGTAACATGTAGCAAACCGAAATCTTTACAAGTGTATAAGCTTGGGCTAGTTGGTCTGGGTGCATAATGCTGAATGTAACAGCGCAAGAACATAGGAAAATAATGGGACAGAGCAGAAAAGTGCGCTGACTTCCAACTAAGTATTCATTTACCAAAAAGGCAAAATATATACGTAAAGATAAGAATGAGTAAAAGCCTATTCAATACATTGACAGTCAAATCACCTCACGTGTTCACGTTTGTCCTATAGACCGGTCAAGTAATCACACTCAAACCGTGACAGTGCCAGGGAAGGAGAGCTTACGCAGCTGTCGCCAAATTTTTCTATATCGCCAAATTTTTCGAGACCACAAATTATCTTTCTGCTATGTATGGAAACGATCGTGAACGCGCTCTCGCCCGCGAAAGGCAAAGCGGCAACGCCGACAACAAAGGCAAAAACACATTGTATATACTGTACACACGCGTTGTCATGCATTTACATGCGCTAGTGGGCAAGTTCACGGCTGATTTACGGCAATAACAATCCCGAGTGCTTCGCATACTACTCAGGGTTTCCTTACGGGGAGATGCGTGCGATTATTTAGCTGACCTTGATTATTTATTGTATATTGCAGGCCGCGTGCTGCGCTATATTATTTGGCTCACATATTCCCGGTAGCCTCGACTACCGATCGGCAGCGTTTTCGGACCATGCTCACAAAGTTTTGCAGGGCCCCTTTAAGGTAGCAGTCGCGCCCAGAACGCTCCTATCGGGCTCAACGGACAAGGCGCCATTCATGTTTTTGCAAGCGTTCGTCAGCCTCTAGAACAGACCAGTGGTAGGATCATAACGCTAGCGTAAAAACATGGGTTAAGAATTTCATTTTCTTGAAGTCGAAATTTTCATGAAGTCTGCGATTTTTGATATCGACCTTACGCGTTGTCCACCAGATCGCTTTTAGTACGTCAACACGAAATATTGGAAATATTTCAATGAAGCGCCCATTAAGTGTACTGCGTCATAGAGTGTTTTTATTATTTTTTTTTTGATAATCGGTAGGTGCATTGATATGCTGCGGGTCTGTTCGCCTTGAGGATGCCAAGAGGCTTCACTCTGGCGCTATAATTTCCACTCCTTACCACACTTTGAAACCGTAGGTACCCCGCTTCAAACCTCAGCCGCGGAAGGTATTTTTGTCGTTGTTGTTGTTGTTGTTTCATTTACTATTCCTTTGGTGCTCGTTGTGGGTGAGGAGGGTTTTTCGAACACCACGATTACGATCACCATATTTACAGCTCAATCAATACAAGCTTCATATACAATAGAAGCTTCAGATCACCATATTTACAGCTCAATCAATACAATACAACTGGTTAAAATAATTTAGACGATTGTGTAAGAATGAGTAAGACACATGAACATTCCTTTAAAGGGCGTCGCTCGACCCGCAAGAATGCACAAAAGGACGCTGCTTATGATAGCCTTGCAAGTGTGGCAGGAGCATGCATCTTTACATGATGTAAGTGACGTCAGCACCCGAACTCAAGTGCCGCCGTTGCGTCAGATTATGAGCGATTGTATAGGCCTCACATTGTATTGGACGCGCGAAGTAAGCTCGCTTTGCAGGCAAATCTGCTTCCGTCTCACAAATACGTAGATGCGTCACGTAACGCGTTTGTGAGAGTCAAACAGCGGGCCATTGCCAGTTCTTTGCTGACTGTTGAGCCAAAGATCAATTCCCGCCGCACATCGGATCAGCCGGAATTGTTTCTTTATTCTCGACTAATGCATGCGAAGCAAGTCTCACCTGTCTTTGAAGTAACTTTCTACGTAGTATAACTGCCTGTTGAAATTGAAAAAAGAAACGCGATGCGTTAAGCCTGCACATATTATTTCGGGAGACTAAAATGACAAATGGTTTCCATAAGGGGTCACAAAACCAGCTCAAGCACCCATGTAACGTGCTGCTTAGGAGAGCCAGTGGGCAAAATTAACCACTGCCCCGAAGTGCACGCTGTAATAAAGATCCGGTGGTTGTTTGCCATTATTATCACAAGCCTGTCCACACCCAAAGTAGGGCAGAGGCCTCTCCGTATGTCTGTCTGTTCCCATTATATATATATATATATATATATATATATATATATATATATATAGTGACGTAGTTTAGTTACAACGTTTCTGCCGGAAACAGAACTTCATCAGAGATAGGAATAGATATTTTAACACGAAAGTGTTTTATGCCGGGGTCCACCACGGCTCCTCTGACGTATTTCCGTCACGGATATGACGTTGTAAAACATAAACTAAGATATTGAGATCAAAGAAAAAACTAGAAGAAAACGTTCCGTCACTGGGCGTCGAACCTGTGACTTCTCGCTCCCGCAGCGCGCGGCGCGAAACCACTCGGCCACGAGAGCGTACGTACCTCACCTTGCTAACGGCAAGCTATTTATATACACCATATGCCGTTGGCGGTCCTCAGAGCTCCTCGACTTCAGTGGGTTTTCGTCATCAGTAGCGAGATGGCGCAAAGGTGGCACGGAGTGCGCGCTCTAAAGGTCACCGTGCCTCTCGCTGCGGTGAGCGTGCGCCTCTACAGGGCGTGGCCACTCATGCGCGCGCGCTTATCTCCTGATCGGGGCATTGGGGCGCTTACGTTTTGTGCTTCCACCGCAAGTTTGCTATGAAGTTACAGTGGTTAAAGGTGCGCGAAGGTGCATTCGCTCAGCGCAGCGGCCGCGTTTACGAAAGGAGCGCGTTGCTCACACACGAAGTAACAATTACTACAGTTGTTCGCGCTCGTCTTATGTATACTTGTGCGGTCGTTTCGTGCGTCTTTCTTTGTGTTAGAGCTGCGCGCATTAGATGTCGAGCTGTGACAGTTAGTCCGTGCTCGTCCTGTGTATGCTCGTTTCGTGCGTCCTTTCAGCTTGAGGTGCACGCCGCATGTTTCAATCTGCTTTCCGTTCTTCGCGTGACATTTCAATTTGTTGCTGTAGCATTCATTCATTCACCCTTGTGGTGAAACAATGCACAATAGACGATCAACTACCTTTGTGAAGACACGTTGCGCTTTCGTGTTATACCGATTTCTTTGACAGAGGAATCAGCCATGTTTTTTTCCGTCAAGATTCTGTAGTTTTAAGCCATTGATGAAGAAGAGACGGAGAAGGAAACATAAATGAGAAAAGCTCCAAGGGTTGGAACTTTTCTCCTAGAGCTAGTAGTGACTAACCCTTCGATAACAAAGGCTAATTGTCACTTGGTGATTTGCAGCGCTAGTTAAGGCTTGTTAGCGCTCACTTCCATTGGCTTCCCATGTTGGCTAAGTTTTCGGATAATGGTTGCTATAACGCTTGATAATATTGGATAGGGGTGCCTTGTTTTTGTCGAAGTGCCTCCTATACAGTTTGCTACCGCATGGTAGCTTTTGGGTAGTGGTGGATAATGTTAACTTGCACTTGCTAAAGCTGTCTAACTATAACCTAGTATTGGTTAACACCTGCCTGTGTTTTATTACTGTTGGCTATAACTGAATAATGTGCGTTGTCGGTTACTTTTGGCAAGTTATGGCTGCTTTTGTGTAGTTCTAGCTAATTTTGTCTACAATAGTGCAGTCGTACTGCAATAAATATTATGCATGTTTTGCTAAGTTTACCACGTGTAGCATTCCTCAGTTCTGCAGGACTGCGGCCAATGGAGCATTCAACATTACACGTCGCAACTTACGGCAGCACTCCAGCTCAATTGCCGACGTTGCGTCGGACTATGAACTACCCCACAGCATTCGTCACAGTTTATTTAACGTGCCACGCAGTCCCTTCTTAGCACCATGCTATTCCATTTACATAAATATGATGCGATATTGCTCACTGTGAGAGAGTGGCGACTACGTTCAGCTAGCGCTGACTTACGTTGATTACAGTCTCGTGTTTCCCGTGATCCACTCGTACAACAGTGCATCATGATTTGTTCACTAGTATAACTACCTCATCTGGCATTGCTAGCTAGTAAATGAATGCACCAACTAACGCTATTAATGAGAAGTGCTTCAGCGGGCCGGAGACTGCACCTGCCCCCGATTTCAATGATGTCAACGCTCCTAGCCACCCGAGTGCCGACCTAAAACAGATTATAAACTACTAGTACGCATCAAAGTGCATTTGAATTTCCATGTAAGCTACCATTACGCTAAAGAATGTGGATTGAAAACGATTAGTACGCATGCAACTCGAAACACATTGCTAAAAGACGAACATTGAGCCCCAACCTTCCTGACGGCCTTCCGTCAAAACCTCGACTTCATTTACCTTCCTGACTGTTTAGCATAACATCAGTTTTCGCGATGTGTTGTATCTGGCGGAATGCTGGCGTCACTTTTGACTAATGGGCGTGAAGCATGTGTAACGTTTCTTAAATTCCTTCTTGGCGCTACGTAAACCGATATAATCATAATTATTTATTCAGAAAGACAATGAAAATAAACCCAGAGAAGTAACGGCGTGTAAACAGGCCTGCTATTTTTTGAGGGTGGGCGTAAATTGGATCCATTCAGACCGGTGTATAGTCAGCCCCCGGGACCGCTGCTCTTAACCTTCTTACGCCTTACTGTGTCCCACTATAAGGCACATATACGCACTGAATCGTTAATTAGCCATTTTAAGTCGAAAGTCTGAGATGTCTGATCAAAAGCGAAAATTCACCGTCGGCGTGAACACGAGTGCTGTCAATGATCATCATCAAGTGATGACGTCACAGATAATCAGAATTGGGGACTTCATCTTGACGTCATACGATGATGTCATTATAAAACATCATCGCTTTGTCACAGGTGGGCCCATCACGGAACCATTGCAAGACCAGGTGACGTGCAGAAAAGCTTGTAATGGGTCCCATCCCGGAGGCAGCAAGAAACCAGGTTAGGTGCAGTAAACTTTTGTAGGGAGGGGAGGGGATCACTACATCGATTGAAAAGAAAAAGGTGATGATGGATTTCGCCTTCTTGTTGTCGTAGGAGAATGCGTAGTGGACCGTGTGAGTTTTGTTCTTAAACTGACTTTCTCGATACATAGGGACACCTTACCGGTTTCCCAAAGTAGAACATGCTCTCAATTGTTCACCTTTCTTTGAACAACGCATGCCTAGTACGTATGCTCCGTTAAGGTTGAAGAGTCTTATTTTTTCCTTAAGCGAAAGCTGTACTACTCGATATCTTGCAAGGTCATTCATCGCGTCGTAATGACCTCCATCTACCGGAGTGCTACCGAAGGCGCGCCGTCCATATTTGCGCTTCTATTTATTTGGCTCAAGGTGCAAGGCAGCGAAATAGGAGAGCTCTTGCATATCGGCCTGCTCAGACGATACAGCGGCGGTTGCTGCTCTTTCGTCCCTGCTTATCTCTCGCTGCAAGTCCCGCGACGTGATCCACTGCAGTGAGGCCTCACAGATACGATCGATTGGAAGGTCGTTGCTCACGCAGAAGCTCGCGGAAGCTCACGCGGTACCCCGTGACAACAAAGAGCTTATTAAGGCGAAAGCATTTAATGTCTCATGCTCACGTCCGTCCGTTCGTCCGAGCCCAGGCACGGTGCCGGTGGCCGCCGGGGAGCGCAAACGCACGCCAGGTCGCGTCGGACTACAGCGCTCGCGCTTTGCTTGCGTAGTGTCGCTGTGCCCAGCGTTTCCAATCATGCTAGGAGGGAGACGCGCGCGCATCGCGTTTCGTTCTGACCGACCCCGTCTCAATGGACACAGGCGTTCGCGGAACACACTTTGGAATTTACAAAGTGTCCGTCAAGTTAAGCGCTTGGAACGCCGGATGGCGTCTGCACGATGTGCAAAGCGCGAGAAAATACGAACGCATGCGAACGGAGGAGCGCATTAGTCTCTCGTCTCGCTTCGATTCGCGGTAAAAAATTAAAAAAAAAGAAAACTACGCACACATTCCGTTTGTGTGACATCCCACTGAGAGTGTAAAAGAAAAAAGACATTGCTAGTCAGTCGAATGGCCACAAGCTTTCGCCGAACAAACTTTGGAATGCACAAAGTGTCCTTCAATTTTTTAGATTTGAGGAAGAGAAATTTCGTTCTTCGTGGTGTTAGTTGGATGTCTGGTACAGTGAAATAAAATATGATAGACCGATACTGCATGTTGTAGACGTTTGATTCACGTGACGAAATGTATTTGCCGATGGCGCCGAAATTTCCGAAAGCTGGCGCGCGAGGAATACGACACAAAACTTGGAAAGGAGGACACTGTAAGGATCACCTAAAATCGGAGACGCCGACTCCGATACCGACCTTTCTGTGAAACGGGCTCATTAATCATATCGCGTTAATATATATGTCAGCAGTGGTTATATTGCACTAATATCTGTCTATAGATGCCTCAAACGTGACCGGCCCCCCCCAAGTGAATGCTCAAGAGCCACGGCGTCTTAAGACTGCGCAAAAGGTTGTGGGCTCAATCTCCTATCGCAGGGACCACATTTTTCGGAGCCCCAGTGCAAGCACTTTGCTGAAATTAGGCTTTCTAATTATGTGTTGAAGAAACATCGGCTATTCGAAATTATTTCGGGCCCCGCGCTAATTGATGTCTTCAGCACCAACTACCACTTCGGCAATACTGACAGGCCGGAAGTTAAGATGAAGTTTGCTGATAAATAGTTCGTGCACATATGAAGAATTAGGCCATGGTGTAGGAGAGCAGTTTTGAATGATTGCGGCTCTGGCCCGTTAACACATTCCACACTTGCCAGCGCCCTCATTTCTTCGCTCTGCACTTCTAGTAGTATCGAGGTCATTTGTATGTGCTACGAACAAAAATATGGGAGTAGATCCAACCCTCCCGGTTGCAAGCTACGCACAGCAAATGCCATTCGCAACATTGTCTTTGAATGATCGCTCTTATTTGCATAATTATATCTAGGGTTTAACGTTCCAACACCACGATATGATTATGAGAGACGTCGTAGTGGAGCGCTCCGCAAATTTTGATCATCTGGTGTTCTTTAACGTGCACTGACATCGCATCAGTACACGGTCATACTAGAATGAGTTGAGCGCATACCTCGTATGCGCTCAACTCATTCTAGTATGACCAACCAACAAGCCCGCATCGCCACCCTCGTCCACAGTACACGGGCCTCTACCATTTCGCCTCCATTGGAATGCGACCGCCGCGACCGGGATCGAACCCGCGACCTTCGGACTCTTATGTGCATAACGCAACCGCCAATCATCACTCCGTTACAAAGTATGGTGTCAAGGATGTCAACCACCATTTATGACCGATCTCGTCTAAAAGGCCATACATTAGCTGGGACTGCACCTGTTGGTAGTTTTGTGTAATTGCTAGATGTTGACAAGCACTGGCTAATGCTCCCTATGTACTGGCCAGTTTTGCCTAATAATAGCTTTGGCTTTCTCGTGAAGTACACCTATTGGTGGCTACCACGGGGATAATACTGGTTAACGGTCACTTAGTGTTTCACAGCGATGGCTAATATTTGTTAGCGTTCACTTTCACTAACTAAGGTTGTCGAAGTGTTGGGTAGTGTCGAAGTATAATTGCTGCGCAGAAAATAAAACGCGGACAAGGAGACGACACGAGAGATGAAGCGCTGAACACAACTGCAAATTATTGAAGTTATTGCGACATGAACCAACTAGCCCTAGCAGCAACCCTCCGATGTTTGTTATGTTTCAAATAGGGTTTGATAATATTGAATAGTGGTGCTTGGCTTTAGGCTAAATGTGTCTTAGTGTTGGATACCCCATGTTAGCTTGCGGTATTAATGGATAATGTTGTACTGCACTGGCGAATTTCGCCTTACTATCGGCTATTGCCGATTGTAAACCCAGATACTATAGTATTGGCTAGAACGTGCATATATCACTGTTGACTGTCGCTGAATCACGTTCCATAACTATCAGTTACTCTTAGTGCGGTCCTCATGTTGATTAAACATCGGCTGTGAAGCCTTCTCAAAGCTAGTGCTAAGCACACGAACGTTAATAAAGATTGCTGGCGGTTTACACCCCAAAACCACGATATCATTATGAAGGACGCCACAGTGAATGGCTCCGAAAATTTTGACTACCTGGCGTTCTTTAGGTGCACCCTGAATCTATGTACACGGGCCTCCAGCATTTCGCGCCCAACGAAATGCGGCCTTCATAAACCATAGCGCAAATAAAAACACGGGACAAGAAAGAGACCAGGACAGGCGCACTGTCCTGGTCTGAGTGCGCCTGTCCTGGTCTCTTTCTTGTCCGTGTTTTTATTTGCGCTATCGTTTATGAAGAACGATGAACAACCAACACGCCCAAATGTTGTCCCTTTTGAAATGTGGCCGCCGTTGCCGGCATTCGATCCCATGACCGTCATCTAAGCAGTCGGGAACCATAACCGCTAGACCATGGCGGCGGGTCACTATACACGATTGTTGGCTATAGTCGTGTAGTCATAATGTAAAGAACTCACAGGGTTCTTACGTATTCACCTAAGACGACTCGAAGGCGAAAGCCAGCTTCTCTTTTTTCCTTCTCAGCCTATGTACTGACCCTGCCCCGCCACCCTTAGAAAGCTTTCGTCCCTAACGTTGTTTAGCACTGCCTCATGTATGGGAGTCACCTAGGCTGCTTTTGGAATGCCTCCGTGACCGGCTCACCATTAACCAAGCGTGGATGTCAAGTGATGACGTCACGTTATGCGACTTCACAAGGGACGTCATCACGACGTCAGCGTGACGTCGCAAATTTTAGCAGGTATTTGAGACCATGATGACTTCATATGGTGACATCACCACGTACGTGATCATGATTTTTTGCATGTCTCGAGCGGACCCCGCCGACGGGGGGACGCCGACACGGGACGCCGGTCAATGTTCGCCTTTGACGAGGCATCAAAGGCTATCGCCTTAATAAGTATTACGTATGAACTACCTGGACTGGCACATAGAGCGCTGCTCCATCCCGCGCAAATGCGCCAAAGAAAGCTACTCATGAGGGCCATGGAAGCTCGCCACAACATTCATCTTGATCAGCAAGTCCTGGTTGACCCAGTCGAACGTGTGGCTAAGGCCAGTGGACCCTGGGCTAAGGCTCCCCCATTACAACTATCTATGGCTCATTAAAGTTCATCTGCTCTGTTCGCTCTCCACGACATATGTGACGTCAGGGCTCGAACTCAAGCACCGAAGTTCCATCGGACTATCGACTACCCTACAGTGTCACAGTGGATTCGGCGCGCAAAGTAAGCTCACCTTACGCACAAGACTACTCCAATTACACAAGTATGTGGATTGGCTGCGTAATGCGTGGATCAAAGCAAATCTGTGCGCCATAGCCACTGCCTTTCTGAATGTTTACATTACGCACATTCCCGCCGTGCTTGGGATCTCACAGTATTGTTTCGTTATATTCGCATAAAGGGTGCGAATAAAGCGACATATGTCTTTCAAATAATTCTCTACCGTTACATCAACCAAAATCACAAATTAGTTATTCAGACTGATATCGGCAACATACCCTGAGAAATAACGATGGCTAAACAATTAGTCAAATATGCAGCGCTTGCATTGACTCGGCTCCGTAGAAGTACCAAAGTGCCCCCCCCAAGCTCAGGTTGAGAAGTTTTGATACGGAGAATTCACCGCTCTGCCATAGCGGAGTACGAACCCAGGATGTTAAAAAAATAATTGATGGAGTGGAAATTATTAGATGTGAAGCTTCTTATGGCGAAGCTTAATCCGGTGGTGGTGTGCCGGCGTGACCACCCTTACTGCGCATGCGCAAACCTTTCAGAAAAAAGATAAAAACCTCCTCTCCCCCTCTCTCTCCTCTAGGCATCCCTCCCCGCGGCAACCACACCCTCACTGCGCATGCGCCTCCTCTCTCCCCTCCTACGTTCCCCCCCCTCTCTCCTCTAGGCATCCCTGCCCGCGGCGTCCCTACTCCGGTTGAATGCGAATGCATTTCATTCATCTCCCACCGGTTGTGCCGGTGGGAGATTTCTCCTGTGCGTTGTCGAACGATAAAAATTCGCAGCGTGCGCGTTAACTAAAAGCAGACTGCGAGGCTCTGTGTCAAATCGGAGTCTTCTGTCTCTCATTGCACATTAGCAGCGATTGGCATGTTCCAGTAGGAAACACCGCTCCATCGCTGCGTGCTTTACGCATCCCCAGTTTTCTCTCCTGCGCAACGCTGCGATGAGCGCCAGCGTCAACGCCGCCGACAGTGTAAGCGTTAGCGCCCGCTGCTTCACATCTACACATGTGAATGCGAATGCATATTGAATGCGAATGCATTTCATAGTCGGGCTATGTCAGGCATCCGGCGTCGTGCGGCGTTGGCGTTGTCCGCGGCGAGAGTGTAGTAGCGGAGAGTGAGTGGAGAGGAGGAGCGCGCTCTGGTGCGTGAGGGCGCTCGCATCGCGGGAGCTCGGCGGAGCTATATATGAAAAATAAAAAAATTGGAAAAAAATTAAAAAAGATAAAAAAAAATTTAAAAAAAAATTAAAAAAACAGAAAAAACAGAAAAAAAAGCAAAAAAGAAAAAAAAAACGGCGCTGTGCCGTGCTCCCGACCGGGCTGCAGAAATTAGGTGCCTTTTCCTTCTTCGAACCACAACCACCATATATAAATAGAGTGAAGCGCGCGCGAAATGAACTCACGATTCCCTTCGGGGAGGTGGGGGGCATTTTTTTTCTTCGAGGCGACGCTGACGCTAGCACAGGCGATGCTTCCGCGCTCACGTAGCTGCACTCCTCATCGCTGGACTCCTCGCTGGTCAGTTCAGACGAGCTGGCACAGCTTGTTTCCACGTCGGAAGACATCGGCAGTTTGCTTTTTCCCGCGAAAGAAGAGGCACGTGAGCAATGTTTACATTTACGCCGTGGTGGCATGTAGCGGATTTGGTGACGCCATGACGTCATAGCGTACCCTGCATGGAGCACGAAGCAGCTCCCCGTTTCAGTTTCGGTTTTGACTCGTTTTTCATTGCTTATTTAAAATTATTGACGATCGTGTCGGCAAAATGAACCGTCCTAGCTGTTGCAGGACTGTTAATACTATTTGAAAACGGCGTTATCTCGGTATGGTCGAAAATGCACCGGAGTTCCCCTTTAAACCACTATATTGCTGTAAAGGTAACGGAAAGAGGCCTCAAACACGTGAATGACCTGTGATGACGAGTTATTTTCACCTATCGTCGGAAATCCGTGCAATGCATTCCCATCATCACGACCATCATCATGCTAACCCAACACGTCCAGCTATGTTTCTTGGCCAACTAGCTCTAGAGTTCTACATCACTTGCACACCCCCCAGTGCACATTTCTCGGCTCAGCCGCAAGGGGGAAGTGGCCACCTCCAGGTTCTACGATAGAAATTGAAAATAAAAAAGAAGGTTGCACTCACCGATCATCTAGCCCGCAAGGCTTGGATATGTTCAGCAATTGGGGGGCCTCTTAACCTTCTGTCAGGGTGTCAGAGTAGCCTGCAATGGGCAGCAAAAAAATGTCTGTACCATCCATCGCGTAGGCACAAAAGCGCCAATGACGCGTCGTGAAGGTTCCTAGAGATATACTGCTTGCTTTTGGTTAACGGGAATCTCGAACGCGCCGGGCTGGTTCCTCTCGTGTCTCTGTGACCTTAAGATACCTTAAGTCATGTCAAACATGGGCGTCACTATTGCCCCAAATGTTTCAGGCTCCTATCAAAACCCCAAGGTAACCGCATCGAGCCCACCCCCGAACTTACTTACCCCAATAAGCAAAGCTAGCACAACCCAGTCTAGCCCAATTTAACAAAGCAATCTAATCTTACTTAAATTAGCCTATCGATGTGCATGCTGCTTGGCTGGAATATAACTAGGGTTCCGTGTTTTCGGGTGAATCGGAAAGAAAATCCGATAAACACTCGGCGGTAAAATTCTTGACGATTCGGCTTTATCCGATAAGCTCCGATTTTAAAAGGGCATTTTCAACGTTCAAAGGGTGTTTTCAAAGCTGAGAATCATCACTAGATAGCAGGGCACCTCCATCAGCGGCAGCAAACCTCGTAAAGTATGCTTGCGTCTCTTACAACAAGCTTTAAGGTTGCAATACGCGCGGACGTAGGTGTTTTGTATTGAAGTATTTGTGCTCGTGTGTAAACGTGTTTGTGCGTTCGCACCTTTAAGACATCTAAAATACACTTAGTGTGTTTCCCCATGTATTCGTGTCCAGATATCATTTAATCTAAGATTTAGGGGCAAGGTCAATAGCTGGGCTAGTTGGTAGGGTTCCATATTGGTTAAAGCAGCGCAAACAGGACGAAGTAGTGGACACAACATACGCTTACTCGCAACTGGAAGGTTTATTAGAAGAAGCAGAAAAAGAAAACACAAAATGAAGTGACCCATACGAACTGCGCAATCACCGCCGCGTGGGAACCTTGCCAGCATGCAGAAAGGCAAGAAAATTTCTTTCTGTGACCCAAAATACGACAAATACAATTTGAAATCTCTGACGCCTCGCACGGTTATTTCAGCTCAAAATTTAATAAAAGAACTTCGACAGTGACTTTCTCCCGGGGACTGTTAATAAACTTATGGTGGTGGAATGAATGACATTGGGGTTTTCAAAGTAAACTTTGTCAGTGTAGACCAACTGAGTTTTACTGTATAGTCCCTTTAAGAATTGACCAAAGTCCAAGCCCGGCCCGGCCCGAGCCCGCCACTTCAAACCCGGGCCCGACCCAAAGCCCAGAGCTTTAGGCCCCAACCTCGTCCGGGCCCGTCATTAATCCTACTTTATCCAGCCCAGTGCAGCCCACGAGTTGGGCCGGGCCCGGAATTTTGGGTTACGCCCGAGCCTGAAGTGCTCTAGCCTGGCATACTCTTTTCTTTTTACTTAGTCGCTTCGCACAATGCTCCCTTCTAACTTTTTTCCCTTCATCCATGTTGGGAATTGTACCTGCAACCAAGTACACAGCACCGCAAAACTTTTGTTGCTCCAGGCAACAACGACGGTCAGGTTCGAAATATTGATAGACACAAATAGAATGTGGCATTGTGAAATCACAAGTGCCCTTGCTAAGAGTTCAGACTGTCATATCAGACACGGCTGGTCGCTGAAGAGCCCTCAATGAGGGAGCATCAATTATTTGAAAATGGATCATACAAATACTCATGTGACAAGCGCTGTTTAGAGGGCCAGATTTTTACACTCTCCAGCGCCGCGTTTGTCGCGAACTATGCCGTCGCTGCCGCCACCGAAATCTGTAACTCAGCGAAGCTTCGCTTAACGTAACGAAAAGTATGAAACATGTCTAATATCGTCTGAACTAGTCCGAAGCCTCCTTTGTGTACGTAGTCCGTACATGAATTTTACGAAATCATCACTGGCTGTAGTGTTGACTCGCTCCTTCCTATCGATGGCTGCTGATACCTACAGGGATGTCCCCACATAATTCATTCCTCCTCTTCGGACAGCAGTTGATGCGGCTCTGATTTCGGGACATTCGCCAGCCGCTTCGCGCCAAGAAAACATCTCACGTTTTCTCGTTATCCTAGTGAGGTCAGAATACAAACTAAAAAGTACCGCAGCCTAATACATGTATCTATCGTTTTGTTTAAAGGAGATAAAGTAAGCGAAAAAATAACCGCCGTCACTTCTTAAATTCGAAGCTGAGAGTGTCGTTAATAAGATACACAGGTCGAATACGTGGAATAAACTGGAACCAACAAGGTGGATTTCGAGATTACGTACTTAGCAGCGCCACCGTCTCTTCGGCTCCAACAGCGCTAGAGTCTTTCAGCTAATCACTCTAGAATACTTGTAGTAGTCGTCACCGAATTTTCTAAGCACAAATGCTTCAATTATAGGGGTAACTCAAGGCTCTCCCATAGTGCTGTAAGTTTTATGGTATAAGTTTTCCAGCTTTTAAGCGACGCTCACTGAAAGTGAGATTCAAGAGGAGGCATGATACGCGAAAACCAAGGCGCCGACGATCATCAAGAAATGCGACCCTCGAACGTGCGCTGGTCACAAAAGTATTTGTATGCGCCTGTTTCCAATAACTGATGATCTCTCGATCGCGGGCTTGTTGAAAATTAGGCGTTTCCGACATAGCGCTCTCGCATTTTGTCGACGAAACTTGTTATTTCAGGTTCCCACATTTCATTTTTGCGTGGGTATGAACGCATGGCCTTCGTTCAGCTACTGCAGCGTTGCGCTGCTGAGCAAGTGGATAAAGGTCTTATTTCCGGCATTGAGGAAGCAAATAACTAGGAGGGAGCATTGCGGAATGCGAAAAGAAAATGAAAGAAAGCAAGCAAGAAAGAAAGAGACAAAGAAACGACGGAAAAAGAAAGAAAGAAGGAAAGAGGAGTAGGGGCTGAGGCAAGCACACACCAAGTTTCGTGCCTGACTTTTCTTTTCAATAATAAAAATTGGTGCTGCTGATCAGTAGGTTAAAAATCATCATCAGTTAAGCTGCGAGGCCTTAACAGCTAACGGATAAACTCTGTCTTTGCAGGTAAAGCAGCGACGGATCATGCTACTAGACGCTCTCACCTCATTCATATCCTTTGTTGGTTCAGTGCTTGCGCATGTTTTGTATATGTCCTGCAGCAATCGAATACTGTGGATGGCATTTTATTCTTACTTAAGTAACTATAACGCTAGCTTAGGCAACTCTATCTATCTATCTATCTATCTATCTATCTATCTATCTATCTATCTATCTATCTATCTATCTATCTATCTATCTATCTATCTATCTATCTATCTATCTATCTATCTGTCTGTCTGTCTGTCTGTCTGTCTGTCTGTCTGTCTGTCTGTCTGTCTGTCTGTCTGTCTGTCTGTCTGTCTGTCTGCCTGTCTGTCTGTCTGTCTGTCTGTCTGTCTGTCTATCTATCTATCTATCTATCTATCTATCTATCTATCTATCTATCTATCTATCTATCTATCTATCTATCTATCTATCTATCTATCTATCTATTAGTGTTGAAACTTTATCTTAATGAAAGCTGCGGTGTGGCAATCGCTTACACGCCTCCCAAAGCCAGCGCAGTCTTGGTGGCGTCACTCATTAGTCAGTGAAACTTATTTGTTCAAGCCTAACGTAACGCCGCTACTCGTCGAGGCGACAAATAAAGATAAAACAAATACAGCCTGTCTTTTTGTGAGCTAACAATCACTTCACATTGTTGTTTAACCAGAATGCATGGCTTTCATGTAGTGAAGCGTAAGTTCCTGAATCAGCAGCTAACGTTAACAATGTGAATGCATGATTGTGATACCGTGTAAGCAGGCGACCCATTCGAAGCGCAGTGTGTTCTTAATCTCCCGTTTATTGGCGACTACGTGCGGAGGACGTCATATGTAAATGAAGCGGAATCGCATTATGAAATCTAACCAAGACGGGCACCAATGAGCAAGCTATTTCTACGCCTTTTACTGCATCATTGAATTTCTGGGCTGCTGAGTTAGTGGCAGTGCCAATCACGGCTCCCACTTGGAAAGTATGGGGTCTGCGCATATTGAATTAGTGAGTGAGGCCATTTCGAATAGAAATTAAGTATGTAATGTCAGCCTCGCATTCTATCGTCTGATCGCTAAAGGAGAAGGGTGTCAGTAATGTTGCTACTGCTTTTTCTCTGATCCGGAGTATTTTCCGTATGGTATGAAGCATTGGCCTATGTAATTGATTTTCACCGATGCACGCGTACGGATTAGCCGGCATTCTCACTTTGGTACATATTACCTAGCATAGGTGCAGTGAAGGTAAGTCTAAAATGGAGTATTTGTTTCCCGCACTGCCGAAAAGTATCAAATTGCCTCCTTCTTGCGGAAACGACGTGCATCGCACTACACCTTTCAGAAGGCTCTCTTCCGCTTGTTTCTTTATCCGAAAACGCCTTTCCTTGCGTGTCCGCACCGCGTGTCGTGGAACCACGTATTGACATATTGTGACTTTGCGTAACTTTAACCACTTACCATTTATAGCTAACTTGCCACCATAGGTCGGCAAAAAAAAGAATGGAACTCAATCAGACTACTCATGAGGTATATTTTTCGGAGGGCCCATTATGTATCCGACTCGTCACGTTTTTTCAATCGGACTCACTCAATTTTCCTTTTAACTGGACTCACTCAGGCTGAAGCTCATCAATATAACGCTAAGATGGACTAACTCAGACTCAGACTCACGGCTTCACCTGAGTCTGGATGAGCCTGAGTGAGTGGACTCATAAGTCCATTAGAGCGAAATAATTTTTTTTCGATCATGGTGTCAATGCTCTTTAACGCCAACATCTATTTTACTCGGTGCTCAATGATCCGCCTTTTGATCCTTAACCTTCAAATACCAGTTATCCATGGTTCTATATTAAACACGCGCCCCATGCAAGGTACTTTTACCACGCACTTCCCGTGAAAGATTTTGCAAGAAGAAATCACTCCCCCTCCCCCCCCCCGCCCCCCCCCTTTCCAGCTAACTCATGCCTCTAATAAATAAATAATGAGGCGGCGCATGCACGAACACTAGTGCCTTGAGTTATGTGTCAGTATATCACGGTGAATAATCTTGAGTATATACATAAGCCGATATAATGCTGATAGTAATCCTGAAGACGAGTAGATAGGGTCATAGGTCGGCAACAAAAGGTGGAGCTGACCCTGACTCGCTCAAGAAATATATTTTGCGCTTAGGAATATTTTCCTCTACCGGACTGACTCGTAATCAAGCTCACTATTATTAACCCGGACTCACTCAGCCTCAGACTCACGGCCTAATCTGAGTCTGGGTGAGTCTGAGTGAGTCGACCCATGAGTGAGCTTGCCGACCTATGCTCACCACTGATGATGAAACGCTTTTTGAGAATGAGCGATCGGCGTATCACAATGTCGCTCAGCCAGTCTGTGGAACTTGGCCTGAGTTCATACAACCTTTTATGCGCATTGTCTTTCCATCCATCAGGATTATTCTTTATATTAGATAGTTGAAATTTTCATGAGCTTCACGAAGAAAAATTGGACACTTTGTACATTCCAAAGTGTGTTCGGGGAAAGCGTGTGGTCATTCCACTGACGGAAAGACGGACGGAAAGACCGACGGACAGACGGACATCTGGACGGACGGACGGACGGACATCCGGACGGACAGACGGACAGACGGACATCCGGACGGACAGACGGACATCCGGACGGACGGACGGACGGACGGACAGGCGGGCAGACGGGCAGACGGACGGACATCCGGACGGACGGACGCCGGACGGACGGACGGACACCGGACGGACGGGCACCGGACGGACGGGCACCGGACGGACGTGAGTATGAGACATTAAAGGCTTTCGCCTTAAAATATGGTTAAAGACGTAGCCGTAAGCCACGACATTCCGCAAGCAGCCAACAAAGCTTGCTCGTGATTTCCATATGCAGGGGCAAAGCGTAGAACACTAAGGCTCTTGATCTCAGATAAGTTGGTAAATGGCCTTTTCGGTTGTGTATAACTGCGTGCATTGGGGTAGATAAAAGCCACATGTCGTGCCAGTCAGTGTCTCTGGGTGTCTCTGAGGCCTACGCTTTTTTTTTACGTTCCGCATGTCACAGGCGCAGGTGTGTTGCACAGAACTTGTCGTAAACGCGTGTAGCTCAGTGCAGAACTTGATGCATTTAATAAAATGTTCACAGTAGTGTTTCTGGGACCCTCCTCACATTGTTTTCATTTTTTTCTGTTCATTATTACGGTGGTTTCCGCACAAATGGCAAACAAGTGAATGAGGTACATTTGAGCACCTTATTTTCATTAGGCGTGCCTTGTGATAACATTATCAAGCGTCCAATAAAAGTACCCTGATAGCAATGAATGGAAGGGCCTGACTTACAACATTTAACAACAAAGTAAGAAGGCACGATGTTAGGCCAGTGCTCTGCTATACAGCTTCGTTTTTTCAAATTTTTTTTTCCTATTGTGAAGCAGATGTTTCTAAAATTTCGCAAGTCCAGTTGATTGTGTCTCTCGACAATATTCTTCAATACAATCAATACTTATGCTAAGAAACAAAGATGCCCACCTAAGTTTTGTTGTTACCAATCCATTACAAAACAGCTGCCCTTTCTCCCTCTTTCTCTTAGAGATAAGAACCGGCTGTTGGAACATATACACCGCTTATTCAATCAAACGCATTTTGAAAATATATCCTTATCAAGGACGTATTAACGAAATATGTGTTCACAAGGCCCTCGTCAGAACACTTCATCAAGTGAAATCCCTAACTGGTTCCTTCATTAAAAGTAAGAGTTCAGAAATATCGAAAGCAGGCGCATGCAGCTGACGTCTCCCTAATAAGTTTTTTTAATGAGCATGAAAGCAAT
The DNA here is from genome assembly GCA_030522465.1 of Rhipicephalus appendiculatus. Classification (NCBI taxonomy): domain Eukaryota; kingdom Metazoa; phylum Arthropoda; class Arachnida; order Ixodida; family Ixodidae; genus Rhipicephalus; species Rhipicephalus appendiculatus. The sequence goes on from JALIZH010002786.1 coordinate 61,553, forward strand.
TAGCGTGGTGCTTGTAAGCAGGCAATTATTTTATGTAATTGGTGTTTATGTTTACAGACTGTGCTCCGGCGACATGATTATATGAACTTTTTGAAAGTGTTACACGAGGTAACACAAACAGCATTTTGTCTGAAAAGAGATATATTAAAAGTGTCTTAGAAAATATCTACAGAAGAAAAAAGAATGCGTTTGCTGAAATGTTGACCATCGCGATTCTCTTAACTCTTAACTGCACATCATTGATAGGTTAGCTTTGGCGGCTGAGGTCTGGCTTGGCTGAGCTCGATCGAGGCTGTGGGTGCGATGCCCAGCCAAGGCGGTTGCAGTGTGATGAACGCGAAACGCACAAATTCCCGTTTACCTAGATCCAGGTGCGCATTTTAAAATATTAAAGAAACAGTGTGCCAAGAACAAATCTTGCCCAATTCACTTTGTTAATTGCACCATTTTTATTTGCCTAAAAAATATGCTTACACGACTAAGTAAGTTCTTGTTGCTGTTCTAATTAAAGTCTCCCCATTAATTTCCATCCATTACAGTAACTGTTCTGATATAATTCCTTCTACGGTGGCCCTGGCGATTTCTTGTCTTTCAAGTGGACAGAAGCCCCCCAAGCACTTGTTTGTGTACTTGTTTGTTTTAACTTCGATTAAAAAATTAATAACTTGATTAGTATACAGGAGCGGATTTCAGGGATGATAACTGGAACAAGTTATTTCTCGGAAAACGTTTTTCCTTCTCGCAGTTTTCATTACATATTTGAATATTTATTCCACATTGCCATTAAAATATCGGTCATCAGTTATGCGTAGTCATAAATTGTGATGACGTAAACGTAAATAAGGAGTTCCAGGATTGAGAATGAAAAGTAACGCATGCGCAAGAGAGTGCATAAGCCGAACTTCCAGCCGCACTACTGCCACTGGCCAATCCAAGCCCTTGGCAACAGCCAAACCACCGTAAATATCAGAGAGCGTGCTTCCTCAGTGCTCGGGCGTCACCGATGTAGAGCGAGGCCACGGTGCAACTGTTGCCTGTGTCCCAATAGCCTCCTAAGCCTAAGTAACGGCCACGACTTCCGCCACAGTAGATTCACGGTGGCACTGCAAAATAAGGCGGACTACTTCCGGCCTCGGGAAGTTCATTGCAATGTGTGCGCTACGGAGAGCCCTGCGATATTGGAGAAAGGAGCTACCTTTCTCCGTGATGCAATCTGGCTGGAAGGCACCCTTCGCGCACAAAAGTTTATGTAGTGGTCTCCGGTCCCTACTTGCTGCGTTTCGTTTATTTTTTTCTTTTTCTGAGCCAGAGGGGTGGTTAATGGGTTGATTGACCCAGTTTGACAATTTGAGAACAAGACTATATGGCCTAACTAAGGAGTTTTCAAGCATGTTGGTTTCAGGTAACCCTGCTAAGCTCCATTAAGTGCCAAGGAACTTCCCCCGCCCTCTCCCCACCTTCATGCAAGCATTTTGCATTCGGTTCGCGCTACATTCCAGTGCAATAAAATCAAAAGTAACGGGTACACAAAAAATATTCACAGACACGCAAGTGAACTCGCTTTCCTTACACCAAGAAATCGATCCGAAGCTCAGTGACACTCAGGGCCAGCCCCATGTGGGCTGCTAGATTCAGCCGATTCCTGTGCTCATTTTTCAGATAGGCCAGCCTGGAGAATGTCTGCTCACAAGCATATATCGTTGCAAATGGCTGCAGCCTGTCCACTGCCTTATCTTCGGCACCTATCTTCGAACAGGAGAAATGCGCATGAGAGTAATATAAGGCCTCCAAGATTGGAGTGCAATAGCTTGACCGCGTGACCCGTTATTGGAGTCTCGCTGGCTACAAGCTGTGGCGGGTTTTACTGCGCAGCTCGCAAGTTTCTGTTATGCACTGAGGTGTGCTTATTGACACTCGGGCGTGAGTAATAGAGGTTCCTTAGACCGATGGCATCTCGGCTTCAACATGTAAGTGACCTGGCGAGTGCAGAACCAGAGAAAGTTTATCAGACGCTCGCGGAACCCCGAGGAGGGGCCTGCGGAACCCTTAGTTTCCGCGGTACTCCTTTGAAAAACGATGGCCTAACTAATGAAAATTGGGCTATGCTGGCTTACAGCTGTCCACTCTTTTGATTTCAGTTGTAGAAGTGTGTGCCTATTGTCCCTTACATACTCTCCCTTCATATTTTCTAGAAATACTAGAACGTCGAGAACTGGCCAGAGTGACCTTCTTCTTGTCGAAAGGTAAGGTAGGACATCACACAGTACTAAACGCCTCATTGGCATAAATAAATATGCATATAAAGCACCCCTATACAACATGGCAATGTACAGGCAAGCACTTTCTTTTTCCTAGAAAATGTTTGACAATATGATTCCTCGCCATTGTGGCTGCCCCAGTGTACCTCACCGAAAAATTTGCTGGGAGGGCTCAAGAAATTATTTTTAAGGCGAAAAGCTTATGTGCGTCGTTTCGCGGTGACCATGAGCGAAACACAGCAGGTGAAAGCGACACAAAACCCGCGTGACCTTCTCTGAGTGAGCTGCACATGGAAAGAGAACGAGCCCGTTGGGACGTCCACATGTGATGTGATCGAGAAGACAGACCGTAATTTTATGACGTCAGCAGATTACATCACCGCTTTACAAAATGTGGGCCGATCCTGAAGCTAATGCAGCACCACGAGAGGCACAGAAAGGGTTAGTGGGAGGGGTGGGAGAGGGGGGCAGCGCAATTTACTGAGAACAGCAAACTAATTTAATGCGTTCTTCTCATGCCTGTGCGTAAAACATTTGTACATATCTTTAGCGTCATTTCGTCTCGTTTTGCTCAATAAAAGAATCACAACACAGTCACCTTCCCACCGCATGCTTCGCATAACCTCGATTCCCAAGGTACGCGGGATCTACCGAATTTTTTCACCTCCTTCACAGCAAACATGAATCATTTTTAACGACCAACTATTGGTTCAATAAAAATAGCGATGAGATGACAAAAGCTTTCTCGCGAAAACTGTTGACAGGTGCTACCGTATAGAGGGCGAACCATTCAGGGCGAATGCCGGGCATACAGAATGAGCCATACGAGGCCCAGTCATCCCACATGTCATGTACTTTGAGCATTCGGTGTCTGGACGAGAAGCTCGGGTCAGTTTCTATAATAGATGTGGCATAATCTCCAACTTGAAGTTCTGGGTCCCCCCTGCTCTAACCCGACATGAAATATGGCTTCGAACCACCTGAGACCATCTGTCTCAGTCGGAACTTCTACCATTCCCTGCAAATCCTGGTGTGGACAGCGAGGACAGATGAATCAATAGATGTTTTAATCTGGTTCCACTGCATGCCATGTTTCTCGGCTTTGTCATTGATTTAGCGCTTTATGCAGCATAGGTGACATGGAAGTCGGCAAATGTAAATACGTACGCGAGATCGTAGTTAAGGGATGAAGTTAAAATAAATTCCTGGGCTTTGCTAGCTAGAATCGCGATATGATTACGAGGAACGTCGTAGTATTAATATTGACTACCTGGGTTTCCTTAACGCGAAACTTGAGTACCAAGCACACGCACACGCACACGCACACACACACACACACACACACACACACACACACACACACACACACACACACACACACACACACAAACACACAAACACACACACACACACAAACACACACACACACACAAACACACACACACACACACACACACGCACACACAGAAACACACACACACACACACACACTCTCTCCCTCTCTTGCGAGTCCGTAACTATTTCTGCAGTGAACTCTTCGCCCTGGTGCGTGATGGCGAGTGCAATCGCTACTTCCTCGGCCTCGAGGCTCTTGATCGAAGCGTTGTTGGCTTCCCTAAGCTGGTGATCAACAATGCTCATTACCACCCCGGAGTGGTCTCTGTTTGGGGTTGCGTCTAAGTACGCCTCTTCTTCCTGTGCTATTACTTTCGTGTGTTTCTGATCTTGCCTTTCGTCTCACGCTATGTATTCGCGGACGCATGTTTCTTAGTATGGACTGATGCCAATGATCTGACGAATGTCCTTCGGTATTCCATCCGTGCTAATAATTTCTCTTCCAGCATCCCTAATGCTGAGTACCTGGAGCGTGTAAATGTCTGTCGGACTCAGCATGACTCTCACTCACTGCACAAGAAGGTGCGCCTTGAAGTGTTCTTGCATTGTGCAGTTTAGGCCCAATTTAAGGAATTTGTGTCTCGAAGGGTTGACTGGTAGTCCCAGGGCGCATTTGCAGACGTCCCTATGGATTGCCTCTAATTGTTCCTTTTCTTGCTCGAGCGATATTTTTTGGGTGCTCTGTGTACAATCCTATTGACCACGAGGGCCTCCCTTCATACCTCGTGTTCTGTTGGAGATTCTTACGATCATGCTCATGATCTACGCAGTGGTGTTTGGGAGCTGTCTGAAGGTGTTGTCAATGCGACAGTTACTCTGTATCCACATGCCTAGGATGAGAATTTCCGATACTTCCAGAATCTTCTTCCTCCATATGTAGATGTCTATGAAGTTTTTCAGATTGTATCCACTTCTGTAGATTCTGAGAACATTGTATTTCTACGGGGAGCATACAAGTCCGCATTGTTGAATGTATTAGCGGACAGTATCCGCTGCGCGTTGCAGAACACCTTGTTTTCGCTTAAGAATCTTCTTATCATCCACATTGCGACATCGTCCGCGTAGATGGCTTGACTAAGTCCTTGAATTTTTTTTTTCGGAGTTCCGTGCTAGGGCGATAGGGGATATCAGCGTGTTGAACGTATCAGTCCGAATGCCGGCGATACCAAATGCGGCAGTTCTGTTTCTGAGATCCAAGCAAATGACTCGTTTCCAGTTTAGGGCTCTGCTTTTACCATTCTATTAGCTTGAAATTTCAAGCCTCACTAAGTTATCAGATATAGAAGTAAGTCACACCTTTTTCATTTCAGGTCCTTTAGCCACCCGTTTTCATATTCGACAACATAACACTGCACCAGCTAAGGAGCCTGCGCGCAGGCTGCTCGGCTCCTGCGCGGCTTCGCGAGGTTAAACCTGGGTTGTGCGCCGCTCTGTCTTGGTTATTAAAGGGACCCTGAAACGGTTTTGACGATTTTGTACAAACACATTGGGCCAGTAGACCAAGTCCTAAGGCTCATTTACAGACTAATTTAAGCTCTCTGCTTACACTGTGTAATTTATTACAACGCTATAAAGCTGCGAATCACTGCAGATCACTGCGGCTCAGCCCAACGCCTTTTCAACCGCCCCTTGCCAGTACGACATGCAGTGTGGGCACGACGTCATTGGGGCTGCTGGCGACGTCACTGGGGCTGCGGTGTGCGCGCACAAATATTGGCTGGCAGGGTGGCGGCACCTGTCGGAGAAGATATCAACTGTGTCTGTTGCCAGACGGCGTGCGTGCTGCCGGGCGCACTGGGCTATGGTCTCCGAGATGCACGCAACCTGTCGGCGTGCAATCTCGGAGGTGATCACTGGGCGAAGCTCAAATTGTCGAGTGTGCTCACGTGAGCTCTGCGATCGCCAGCGATGCCAGCGTGTCTCATGAGTTGAGGAGGCAAGGCAGGGGTGAGAAGGAGGGTATGATATAATTGTCCGTAGCCGACTTGGTACACGGCGTGCCGCTAAATTTGTGGTGCCAATGGTTCGATGATGCTCTAGTCTAAACGCTGACAAAGCTTCAAATAACCGTTTCAGGGTCCCTTTAAGGCGAAAGCCTTTAATGTCCGTCCGTCCGTCCGTCCGTCCGTCCGTCCGTCCGTCCGTCCGTCCGTCCGTCCGTCCGTCCGTCTGTCTGTCTGTCTGTCTGTCTGTCTGTCTGTCTGTCTGTCTGTCTGTCTGTCCGTGACGGACGGACATGCCTGTATACAGGACGCGTGTGTTTGTAAAGCATGAAAGCTATTTTCACTGCATTTCCAAGCAGATGAAGTTATTCTTGCTGTGTTTCCAAGCAGACGCGTGGCTGTGTTGTAGAACACCTGCTTGCCACGCATACGGCCTGGGTTCGATCCTCACTGAGATCGGGAAATTTTTATTATTTATTTTATTTGCATCTTTGCATTTCCGAGCAGAGGAAGTTATTTTTGCTGTATTTCCAAGCAGATTCGTGGGTGAGTGGTAGAACACCTGCTTGCCACGCAGACGGCCTGGGTTCGATCCTCACTCGGGCCCGGAAATTTTTATTTATTTTATTTGCATCTTTCTCGATTTTTTCGGTCACGGACGAGATGATGATTTTTCGCTCACAACCAACGACGCCGACGCCGGAATTTCTGCGGAACGAGCTCTTTAACACTATCGCGTTAAAACGAAATGGCATATTCAGTGGAATGGCCACACGCTTTCGCCGAACACAGATTGGAATGTACAAAGAGTCCTTCAATTTTGATAAGCAACTGCGCCAAAGGCTTTTTGCGGACACCCGACGTTTTAACTGGAACTTTCATAGCTTCGCTCTTTAAAAAAAATTCGGGCCAACTTCACTTTCGGGATGCGAAAATGAGGAAGCTGCAGGTCTGCTTCCTCATTTTTCTTGATAAAAGCAATGCTTCGAACGCCACACAAGCAATGCTTCGCAAGCAATGCTTGTGTTCGCAAGCATTCCAAGAAATGCTACGCAAGCAGTGCTTCGAACGCCACACGCCACAGCAGACACAGAGGGTCCACTCCACGCGTCGCTTTGTTCAATAAGGAGGCGTTGGCATAGTCGACACTTGCAGCGAAGACGTAACAACTGCGACAGTTAACTGAGACTGTTGTTAGTTCGCGTTAGTCCTGCGTGTATATGTGCGGTCTTTTCGAACGTCCTACTTTGTGTTTCAGCAGCGTAGTGCGAGTATCGAGTTGAGACAGTTGATAGTTCGCGCTCGTCCTGTCTGTGCTCCTTCGAGCACCCTTCGTGCTTGAGCGTCGCTCCGCAAGTATCGACTTCCTTTCCGTTCATCGTGCGACATTCTAATTTTTTGCTATCGCATTCGTTGCTTCGCTCTCGCGGCGTAACTGACTTTTTTTTGTACGTTGCTTGGGAAGCAACTAGCGTACTGTAATGAAGTCACTTACAAAAGGTTGGCAGCAAGACACCGCGTTTTTGTACAATTCTGAGTGGTTGCCCGGGGCTGGCATAGGAATGCTCCTGCATTTACAACATATACAATTTAGAGCCCTCTGTATTCTATCTATTATAGTAATACCAGTAAGCTGTCCCTGAAAGATAACCGTCACGAAAGCAAAAAATTGAAGGACACTTTGTACATTCCAAAGTGTGTACGGCGAAAGCGTGTGGCTGTTCGACTAACTATACCATGTCTTTTTTAGATGTGAAGCATCTTATGGCGAAGCTTAATCCGGTGGTGGTGGTGGTGGTGGTGGTGGTGGTGGTGGTGTGCCGCGTGCCCACCCTTACTGCGCATGCGCAAACAGTTAAAGAAAAAAATAAAAATAAAAAAGCTCCTCTCCCCCCTCTCTCTCCTCTAAGCATCCCTCCCCACGGCAACCACACCCTCACTGCGCATGCGCCTCCCTTCCTCTCTCCCCTCTTACACTCCCCCCCTCTCTCCATCCCTACCCGCGGCGTCTAACTCCCCCTGCGCATGCGCGTCCTCCCTCTCTCTCTCCTCTCCTACGCTCCCCCCCTCTCTCCTCTACGCATCCCTGCCCACGGCGTTCACACTCCCACTGCGCATGCGTGTCACCCCCCTCTCTCTCCTCTCCTCCGCTTCCCCCCTCTCTCGCCTCGCGACGCCGACGCAGGCAGCGTCTGCTAGCGAGTTTCTTGGTTGAAAAAACCGACTGCTCGCGCTGCACAACCGTTCACTGGCCATCCCGTATATATGGCAATGGATCTTGACCTCCAAGGTGGTGCCGGTGGAAGATTTCTCCTGTGCGTTGTTGAACAATAAAAATTCGCAGCGTGCGCGTTAACTAAAAGCGGAGTGCGGGTCTCTGTGTCCAGTCGGAGTCTTCTGTCTCTCATTGCCCATTAGCAGCGATTGGCATGTTCCAGTAGGAAACACCGCTCCATCACTGCGTGCTTTGCGCCTCCTCAGTTTTCTCTCCTGCGCAACGCTGCGATAGGGCCAGCGTCAACGCCACCGCCAGTGTAAGCGTTAGCGCCCGCTGCTTCACATCTACACATGGTTCCCTTTAGCGGGAGATGGTGTAATTTTTTTTCTTTTACACTAGTGCTCAGTGGGATAACACACAAACGGAACGTGTGCGTGTTTTATTTCTTAATTTTTTACCTCGAATCGCAGCGAGACGCGAGACTAATCTTCCTCCGTTCGCATGCGTTCGTATTCTCTCGCGCTTTGCGCATCGCGCGAACGCCATCCGCGTTCCAGCGCTTAAATTGACGGACCATTTGTAAATTCCACTGTGTTCCGCGAGCGCCTGTGTCCATTGAGACGGCGTCGGTCAGAATGATTCCAAACGCTGGGCACAGCCACGCTACGCGAGCAAAGCGCGAGCGCTTTAGAGTCCGACGCGACCGGCGTCCGTTTGCGCACCCCGGCAGCCACCTGGCTCTGTGCCAGGGCTCGGACGGGCGGACGGCACGGACAGACGGACGGACGGACGCCCTACGGACGGACAGACGTGAGCATGAGACATTAAAGGCTTTCGCCTTAAAATTGGTTCAGAAAGCAAGTTGACCATACAGAGTACTGTGTACTCTACTTTGAGAGAGCTACAAGCCGTCCTTACGAGCCCTTCCACACGACACGATTCTGTCTGCCCGTCATTGCCTGCATCCACCGCTGCCGTTGGAGCCATACTTCCGTGCGAGCACCGAGTCTATCTTGTCCATGCTAACATGGCTAATTTCGCCATTCGTGGGGGGCTGTGCGCGCCCTTATCTTAGCTGAATATTTCTAGCAACACTAAGTTGTCAAACACCGGGGTGAGTAATTTCGTTTTCTCTTCAGATCTTCTATCTTCAGGTCTACATCTTCGACAACATAACATTGCAAAAGTCAATAGCTCTGGCTGCGATCTAGAATCCTTCGATCATATATTTTGCTAGATTCAAGTTGTCATGCAAACAGTGCACTTTTGTCTCGCGTGTTGACTAACATCGCCGCAGCGCCACACTGATGTCCATGTTCAACAAGCTATACTGCCTTTCAGTAGTACCTTGCGGCATTCTGGAACTGCAGGGCTTGTTAGCCAATAGGAAAGGCGAAAGCCCCTTAAGACGGGTTAATCCGCGTGACGTCCTCGGCACGTCGTATCTTTGGCATAGACTGGCCTATCTTATGTTTTTCAATATTTGCTGCCTGCAGTTAACATAACACGCAAAAACATCTTCGGGAACGCCACCTTGCATTTTCTTTGATGTTGAGAAACCCCTATTCACTACTTTGGAGAAACCCACTTGTACAGGACACGTTCGCTGGCGTTTGTGAGGAACGTGGTTCTTTTTCTAACAGCGCTCATACTGGCACTTTCTCCGGGTTTTATTTTTGGACAGCACCAAACGCAGTTAGCGCTACTAACCTTTCTTATTTTTGGAAAATACTGGATGTTTGACCCACAGCGCTTCGCACATTCAGTCGACGCGCTTTCAGATGGAAGCGGAGGCTTTGGGCTGTATGGAGGCTGCCATGTTGCTCTACGTCATCGCCGTTAGGGTGGATATTACGGTTACCAGCCGGTAATCGCTGCGATTGGATTGGATTGGATAAACTTTTATTGGGTCCTCCAAAACACAGATCACTGTATTGCGGGCGAAGTCCAAGCGCGAAAGGCCTCACGTACCACGTATCGCTTTAACACGTCATACAAGAAGCAGAGCTAAATCCCTTGTACCTCGTGGATAATGAAACAGCTACGTTCGGAACTATAATTTGTACTGCGCAAGGATACCGCCTGTGTACTCCTCGTAGCTTTAGCAGTGCTGCAAGGTAATTGTTAGATGGAGTATAAATGCAATTTGCCGATGTTTATCTATTTGTAGACCGAAATCGCATTTTAAGGTGAATGCCTAAGTAGCCTCAACAAACTCGAAAATGGACCGTTGAAGGCGACCGTTGTCCCACTGCGTTGGCGTCAACACGACTGATGCAAAATTATCTTCACCATATACGTCACCATATACGTCACCATATACCATATACGTCACCATATACGTCACCGTATACCAAATACGTCACCATGTGACGTCATCATGACACCATTGTCATCATGTGGCATCGTCGCTTGCCCAATGGTGGGCCAGTCGCTGATGCACTTCGATACCAGTTCAGGTGCGGGTCGTAAAAAAGAGCGCAGAAATTGACGAACACACAAATACCAACGATCGTTTTTTCTCTGTGTTCTTCAGTGGGTTTTGCGCTGTTTTTCACAATCATGAACAACCAAGCAGCCCAAATTACCGCCCTTTTACAGTGGATAAAGCTCTCAATGCGACCGATCTTCGAAGCAGCGCAAAACCCCGTTACTTGCAGGAAATATTCGGAGTGGGAAGGAGCAGGATGAATACATTGACGGAGAAGAAAAAGAAGGTTGCGTTCGCCGTCGAGTCGCCATAGGTGAATGCCTAAGACGCCCTGGCGAGCTTTTATAGAGCCGTTCACCAGACCCCACAGCAAATTTTTACAGCGAAAGCTCTTTTACGCCGTGTCCCTTGAAGGTCATTCATTGCGTCGCAGTGACCTTGAGCTGCGGGAGCACGAGCCTCTGGAGCGTGTGTGCCAGGCGTGACGTGCGGACATGTGATCAGCTGCGGAGAGGCATCGCAGTGGTGCTAGTATATCATAAGAACCGCAGCTGCGCTCGCTCGGAATATCGCTAACCTCGGCGCTACTCTCCCACGCACGTTACTAGGCGAACATAAGCCACCATCAGACGCTCTCCTGCTCCGATTCATGCGTTTCCGATATCCTCAGCGGCCGCCGCGACGACACCTTTCATAGGACGAGATCTCAGGAGTTAGAAATGCTGTCGAGTGGGTGCACCTGCTTGTCTGCTAGCAGGTGGGCATGCCCCCTGCTCTTTCCCCTCGCATGGTGAGGAGAAGCACTCGGAGAAATGGAGAGTCAATCCGATGAACGTATCCTTCCGAAGGAACAAGCGGAAGGAGCAAGGGCCACGTTTTGAATAACAAACGCGTGTACCTCCAATAGCGTTTGATGTAGACTCGTGTGCAACTGTAACTTAGCAACGTTGCTTGTTGGGCGAGTTGGAATAGGTCAATCATGATGTAGGGCAGCGCAAAAAGCAGACAACAGACGAGCGAGGGGACAAGGACACAGCGTGAGCACCATTACAGCGTCCATACTACAGTATCGGGGCACCTGGGCATCCATGTGCGGGACTGCGAGTGTAGCCCTATCTTTGAAAACACCGTAGTCCTTGCACGCAAAATGGACCAAAGGGTGAGGGAAATCATCGATGCTGAGGAAATCAAACGGTCTGGGGACGCATGCGTAAGCATGCCTTCCTTGCACCTTTCTGACAAAGAGCTTTTGTTTTTGGCGTGTTATGGAAAGGGGGGCGGTGTTAGTGCACGTGTGTGACGTATCGGCACTTCTCTTGATTTCACCTTTTGATTTTTACTTCCAGGTTTTATCTTTTCTTGCTTTGCCTGTGTGTATATACGTGCGTCCCAATCTAATAAACTTTAGTTGGAAGAATGCGATGTGTCCTTGTCCCCTCGCTCGTCTGTTGTCTGCTTTTTGCGCTGCCCTACGTCATGATTGCAACTGTAACGCCACAACAAAATTTCTACCTCTGGGGTTAGGGGACTATTTAACGGCTGCTTCGACGGCACTTATTAGATGCGAAGCAGCTTATGGCGGACTTCAATCCAATGGTGGTGGTGTGCGGCGTGACCACCCTTACTGCGCATGCGCCTACTCTCTCTCCCACTCTCCTCCCCCCCGTGCTGCAGCCTGTAAACCCACTCTCTCCTCTCCCTCCCCCATTTCATATGAGCGCGTGGGCTCGGTCGAGGAGGTCTCGCTTGAATCGTGCGGTCGCTCCGTCGGTTCCCGGTCGCTGCAGTTGTTTCGAAAGCCTCACTACCCTCGCCGCAGACTCACGTTGTCTCTCTGTAGCAGAAGCGGTAGCTCGATGCCGACGCTTGGCTTCGACGGCCGAGTGAACGTAAACGGAAACTTGGTGTGCACCCCCAATGCTGCTTCGCATCCCCTCATAGTTCCCTTTAGTGGGAGATGGTGTAATTTTTCGCTGAGTCTCGCCATAGATGGCGTGCTGGCTGGGACGTCTCTACCTAGACTTCCCCGCAAGTAGCATGTTGAACACAATCACGTGGGAGCAACAAAGACGTACCATCTTGCTTGTAATGAAGCCTAACTTTAACGCAACATTCTGTCCATAGTCTGCAAAACCAAGCCACACATAGCTTTGCCTCGTGATAACTAGGTTTGCGAAAGTTAAACCTCAGTAGTTCTAATATGCATTGCAGGTTGTTACGTGTCCAATACATATTGTTCTACCATAAAAAAAAATTGAAGTTCGTTCTTTACAAGTTGGTTCATTCATCTCCTTTAGGAAATTAGATGCCAAAGCTCAGTTTTGGGGGGTAGAGTTTGGAAAATCGCCGGTGCATCTAATGCCATTCGCACTGTGCCCTGATAAGATTCGAAAATGACTCCTGCTTGAAAACAATGTGACTCGCTTTCAGTGCATTTATTTGTGTTACCCTTGTTTCTTCAAAAAAAAAAAGAAATCAAAAGAATAAACACATTGTTGTATACGTCGGACGATTAAGAAGGCGCTCGTTTTCGATCAATTGTTCTTTCCGTTTATAAAACAAGCACGACGATTTTCGAGCCACCTTCACGAGGCGCAAGGTCATATTTCAAAATAACATATGGACTGTAGGTTCATTTCGCAAAAATAGGGAACCAGAAATGGAAATTAATTCCTCGACAATCTATCACACCTCTCAGAGGATTTGCCACACAATCTTGCGTTTCTTTCTCTTTTGTTTTCTTTTTTTGTTGTTGTTGATGTTTTACTGTTTTGTCTACAAAGCTAGCACTTTCTCTTAAGTGCTAGTATAGTTCTCATGCAGTAATTTCGCCTGGGAGTACGCTGCGAACTGTGAGAATCGAAACTGGCGCGTCCCCCCAGGAACCACGGGATAAAAGGGATTTGCATGTACTTTCCGGCACAGCCCTAAGGGCTTCGCTTTGGAATTCCTTCTATGAAGAGGAACGGAAACTAACCTAAACAACACGTCGCAAATATAAAGGCAACTGGCTCGCGCACCTCCTCTCACGAGGATTAATAAAAGCAGCCTGAATTTCTTTCTTCTTTTTTTTCTTGTACTCGGTGTAACCCATTTGGGCCCACTGTACTTTAAAAAGTACACTTCCTTTTTCGGGAATAGAAAATACAAAACAGAATATTCTGATCTTGATCATTAGAATTTTTGATGTCAAAGGTTACAGCAAGATAATCCTAGTTTGGAATATTGACTCGGTTATATTTTTTCCATTTTATGAGTCGTCAAACTTGAGGAAAATGAGAGCCTGTAAAACACACGTGGTCAGTACTACTTTTTCTAAATTAATTTGAAGTTTTATATTTTATATGTTGCAAAAACAGACTACTTCTGCATCAGCAAGAGCAATTCAATCCGTGCAAAGCGCGAGAAGCCTATATAGTGCATAGTTTTGCTGTGAGGAGTAATCAAACGTTGCTGTACTTTATTAAGTACAGTGGGACTTCGTGGGAGCATACATGTAACTCTTGTTGTGCTTTGCATCATAGATTGAAGAGGCTTTTTTTTGTTATGAATGCCGTTCTGTCGGTTACCTCAGGCTCACGATGCTGCGAAAGATGTCACTGAATATAGGAGAGCATCTTCATGTTTTAATTGTCGATTCTGACAATAACATGGGAACTTAGGAGGAGGAGGGGAATGACGACGGTACGAATGGATGCTATCTGCTAACGATAAAAAAACATGGAACGAAAGGAACGTCGGTAAGATAACTTCTGTTTTGACTCAGGAAAGAAGCTTTGTTTCGAAAATGGCAAAGACAACTGCATAGTTGCTATGCTGACGAAAGAATACACAGTGGAGTCACTATGCTCTCTATCGTGGTGACCATTCATTGAAAAAAAAAAAAAAAAAAAAAAACGTAGTGCCACTGTCCTCCTCCTTTATCCGCAGTAACAACGCCATGAGGGGGGATTGAGCTCTACGATCAAGCTGCGAATGACTAGAATATTTTCATCCCCGAGAAAAAGTGGTACTAGCCCCTATTTACCCAGATGATCAAAATAGCCGCAGACAACGCATAAAGGGTCTGCTAACACACTAGAGGTTATAGCAGACCCTCTCCGCGTCGACTATTGTCCTTTAGTCGCATAATAGCAAAACACTGACTGCGTCTTGTTGTACCCAACAAAAGTATCAAAGATCTCCAGCGTCCACTGTGCTTGTTATTACCCTCTATCTATACGGACATTTTCACAAGAAGCTGCCAAAACAGTTGAGTTCTGCCACAATACACCAAAATGGTGTCCCCAAAAGCGCGACGTTACGCTTTTCATGAAGCACTGGTCCTTGAATAAGTTGCATGGGCCAAGATAACTTTGTTATTCGTTTGGCAAGGGCCCAGCGTATTCGCCCTTCTTGCCTCAGGTCACCTCGCCGATAGCTATCTCGAAGGCCCAGCGTACTTTTATAGTACAGTACGCCTGCAAAACCAGTGTACGCACAATCGAAAACGCCCAGGGCCAGGCACTCAGAGTTTGTCTTGGATTGCCACGCTGCACATCAACAGCGGAGACCATCGCAATCGCCAAAGATCATCCGGCCACAGTGCACATTACTCTGGAGGCGCTTAGAACGCATATTAGGCACCTTGCTCGCGCCCCTGCCCACCACCTCGCTTCACTTCCAGAAGACCGACCGAGTGCCCCCCTTCTGTAAGAGAATACTGGCTTATCGGGACTTCCTTCCAACAGACCACACGCCTCCGGAACGCATCCTGACACCCCCTTGGTGTTTGGGCCGACCAAAACTGCGCTTGACAGTGCCAGGGATCCGCAAGAAGGCGGAGCTCTCGTCGCCAGCTCTGAAGCAGTTGACTCTGCTCATGCTGCACGAAGTATACAAAGACCATATTAAACTTTACACGGACGGCTCGACAACTGTTGGAGGATCTGCAGGAGCTGTGATCTTCCCAGCAAAGGCCGAAAGCATCCAGTTTCGAACGTCACACAAGACGACATCGACTGCCGCGGAGCTCGCGGCACTCCGCAGCGCACTCCGCAGGATCGACAGAGAACTTCCACTAAAGTGCACTATTTTTACCGATTCGAAACCAGCTTTGCAGTGCCTTCGAACTGCTCTACGTCGTGGGCCTCAAGACCAATTGGTGCTGGAAATACGACAGCTATACCATCAGCTAATAGACAAGGGGCACGACGTAACTCTTCAATGGTTACCAGGTCACTGCGGCATCACTGGTAATGAGCATGCCGACGACGCAGCTAAGAATGCTCATGAAAATGGCGAGATGGAACCTATTCCACTGTCAAGAAGCGACGCAGCAGCAAAGATTAATATGCTCGCACATGATGTCGCAAGGTCTATGTGGAACACGCCCGGTTTTCTCCACACCCGTCTTCACAGCCTGGATCCATGTCTACGACTTGAAATTCCATCTGGCCTACCCCGATCTGAGACGACCGTTCTCTGCCGCATGTGGCTTGGGGTGTCGTTTACGAACGCCTTTGCTTGCCGCATCGGATGGGCAGACAGTGCTGCATGTGAACATTGCGGCACTGATGAAACCATTGCACATGTTTTATGTCAGTGCCCTCAGTACAGCTCTCAGAGACAGTCCCTCGCAGCAGTGTTTGCGCGACTCGACGACGAGCCTCTTTCTGAGAAGTCGATATTGAAATGCCGGGGAGATCGAGCTTCACGCCTGAAAGCGACGAAGGCTCTGTTGAAGTTCCTGCGAGCGACCCGCCTCGTTGAACGCTTGTGACACTCCTGTGTTTGTGTGTGTGTGTTTCTGCTTCCCTCCCTCTCTCATTCCTCTCTTCCTTACTTTTCTGTCTCCCCCTTACCCCTTCCCCAGTGCAGGGTAGCCAACCAGATACTTGATTTCCGGTTAACCTCCCTGCCTTTCCGCATCCCATCTCTCTCTCTCTCTATAGTACAGTATCATAACTCCTGAAGAAATGCACGTAACTCTATGAAACTTTGCACGTGTGGTTACCTATTGTGGTGAATTAAGTATGCAAAATGTCAATAAAATCGGACCAGTAGTTCTTTCATGGGCCTTAATGGGTTAACGACCATGAATTCTTGCAGATGTTGGAGGCCATTGTTGCTTAGAAAACGTTGCGCTTGCGTATCTTTTCTGGTGTTGTATATTCGGTCTAGAAGACGTGTAGACCTTCAGTTGAGTGCGAGGGCATTACCTCGAAGATATAGTTCGTGTATATTAATCAGAACTTATCAACACTTTGAGTACTTGTGTTTTCTTTTTTACCGATAATATAGAAGTTCAGGATAGGTCCCAGGCAAACTATGGAGGAGCTAAGAGACCGAAAAATATGACACAGTCCCTTATGCAATTGCCTACGACCACTCGAAGGTGAGATCTCTCTTCTTTTTCTTTGCAGTGAATTGTACTGATCACCCCCTTCCCTGCCCACCAAAAAAGGATTTGGGATCCTAACGTGGTTTTCGCACGGCCTCCGGGATCAACCCACCTTTGACTAAAGGATGATGCGTCTCATGACGTTATGTTACGTTATGCCAGAGTGACGTCATGATGATGTCACAATTTCACTACAAATTGTGGCGACCTGTAACATCAGGATGACGTCATCAATATAATAATTAACAGCGCGAAAAAACGAGACACAAAAGGAGGAGAACTACACAGGACAAGCGCTGACTTCCAACTGAAAGATTTATTGCGCAAAACCGCATGGGTTTTGCGCAATAAATCTTTCAGTTGGAAGTCAGCGCTTGTCCTGTGTAGTTCTCCTCCTTTTGTGTCTCGTTTTTTCGCGCTGTTAATTATTATAATGCATCCATACCAACTAGCCCAGCTTACCACTCTTCTGACGTCATCACCTGATGTTCTTTTTCAGCACTTCGTGTAGACGCGGACCCCGGCGCAGACGATCACTTTTCGCGTTTGATTAGGCATCTAGGGCTTCCGCCTTAAGTATCTCAGTTAAATGGGCAATTGAGCACCACGCAGCTGAATGAAATCTTAAAGCTGAACATTTTCACAGAGTTGCCTGTCTGAATGGGTAAATAATTAAGACTTTGACAATGCTCCAACCAAAAATTGGCCGCGTATCTGCGTGCTTCGCTGCAAATGTCGTCGAAAGACGATAGTCTTGTGCCGACTGCACTGCACGAGCGGCATGAGTACCACAATTTAATAGCTGGGCTAGCCGCTGGGCTCGTTTTTCGGACGTTTTCCGGGCGCGCTTAGACGGACGCCGGCGTTTCTCCGCTGAAATTTGGTCGTCGGTCTTTTCTCTGCGTTCTCTGATCATGTCTTGTAGAGTGGGTCGTATTTCATCAAGCGGCCATATATGTTTTGCCTTGCCTGAGACAGCGCTCTTCTACGATGAATCAGCCGCATCTGGCTGGCATTGATAAAACAGAAGAGGACGCCATCTACAGCGCTACCGGGGAACATCGGCTTGTGTTGAACAATGCTGCTGCCAGGTGGCAGCACCACAGCCAGCCACAGCGTCGAAGTTAAATCACTGGGCGGAGACTTGTTTTGTACACAGCAGCGCCGCGTAATAAACACTAGGATCTTTATAATTTCGTATCTATAAATTTTGTTTTAAAGGAACACTGTGAATAGTACTAAGGTATTGATGCTGTGCCTCAGGTATGCGTAATATTTGATTTTTAATTGCCCACGCTCACCCGTATGAACACATGCTTCTTGGTCATGATTGGAGGTCGTAAGGCAGGGGGTTAAAGTTTGGCCAACTAGCTCAATCGTGTGACGTGCCGACAAACAGACAAACAGACAGACAGACAGACAGACAGACAGACCAAAATTTCTCCGTTTAGGTATCCCAAGAAAGACTATCGTCTTTAAAAACGGGTTTATTCCCGACGTTTCGGAACCAACTCGGTTCCTTCCTCAGGCGGGAGTGACAGCGGAGGAGTCAAGGGGCAACTTCTTTGACTTCCCAGCTGGAGAGAAGGAGGGAATGCGTGTCCTCTTGTGTGGTGCGAGTGTTAAGGGGGTTGTGGTTGCTGTGGTTGCGTGGGGTTGACGGGTTGGGGGCGGCCGGGGACCGTTGAGCTCCCGGTTTGGTTTGCTTTTCTTGTTGTTAGGCCATGAACGTAAACAGGTGGTAGGTTTCCTTTAGAGTGGTTCAAGTTATTTTCAGTGTTTTGGATGTACCATGATTCTAGTAAAAGTCTTTTTTGTTGGTTTGTGTCTGTTCATAGAATGTCGGTTTTTTCGAAAGCAATGTTGTGGTCGGCATCTTCTGAGTGTTCTGCTCTGCATTTTTTTTTCAACCTATGAAACACTCTTCTCTATAGCTCTGTATATATGTGCATATCTGTGTAACTTAAGCAACACTATACTCTATTCTATGTCTATATCTACTCTATACTGACCCTATACCTATGCTCTTTGTTTTATCATTCAGTATTTATTGGAAAAGGCAAAGATCATTTCAAGCGCTTGAGTTCCTTTGAGGGATGGATGACATGACGTCACGAGGACCAAGACGTCCGATTCTCTTTGAGGCATGAATGGAGGTGACAGGCGCATGCGCGATAGAGGACAGCGGTTATCAATCTACATTGGAGGATTCTCTTGCGTCGACTCATATGTACCTGGTTCAAAACTGCAACACCATGTGGCATTAGAAAATTCTTTTGTCATATTGTCGCGTTGGCTCTGTAGGCGATTTCTTGTTTGAACAGGTTTCTCTAGTTAAATCAAGTTTATGGCGTTAATTCAGTGACATTTCCGGTGTGACAGTTCTGCGCCTATTGTGACAACACATTTTTCTATCATACCCGGAGCGAATAAAAACTTAGCGCATTTCTCTCCGCTCAAAGAGCAGCTCAAAGCACCACGATAACAGCCCAGTCTCAAGTGTGCTCGTCTCTGCAATTTCGGCTCTCTACCAGATGTTTCCACCGAACACTTGAGAAGACGTTGTGCACAACAGTACCTTTGTTCTTTCCGTCACAACTTCTTTCGAATGTTTCTCGGTACGGCCCTGAAGCTCTATCCCTGCTTTTTTTTCTTACTTCTATAGTTCATGGTGGTCTGTATTCCTTCGGAGCGAAGCAAATTGGGCTGGCGTCGTTGAGTGTTCTCTTCTGCGCTGGCCTTCAAGCATGCGTTCTTTTCCCCTCCTTTCTCTCCTTCTCTTTACCTTCAGTTCCTGCTTCCCTTAAGGAGAACATCAGCCAAGACCATAAACGAAAGAACGCTGTGCTTGAACCAATTGTCCATTTAGGCTGGGCAGCTTTTCGCCCTGTCGAGTCTTTAGGGACTGCCAAGAGTGCGATGTGGGCTTTGTTGTGAGCTTCTCGACTGAATGTTTTTGTGTGCCTGTGTGCGTATGCTGTGTTCTTTCATTCGTCCTCGTGTGTTTTCCTCGCTCGACCACCTTCAGATTAGATACTACAGACTTTTCTTGCGTGTCATTTCTTAGTTCCGTATATTTTTTGTAATATGTACTTTTATTTCACAGACGAGCTGTTAAACGTTTCGCTATGCAGTGTGGTCCCATTTGGTGTCACCAGAAAACTGTCACCACCAATGGTCTGCCTGTATCTCTTAGCTCGTTGTTCGGTCGGCGCACGCGCTCTTCGTGCGCTTCTTCATCTTTTGCTCGCTCTCTGAACACGAGCGCCCGATCACTTAACTAAATAGCTAGGCTGTATACCTGGCTAATTAAGTGAGGACATACTGGGACCAAGCTAATTAAGCGAGGTTATGCAAAAACCCAGCTAATTAAACCACGTCTCGCTAAGAACGTGCTAAGTAAGACAACGCTATTTTAGCCGAAGCATGCTAAGGCCGAGCTACTTAAGGCCATGCTAGGTATTACGACGCTACAAACAAGCTCGCTAATGAAGGCCTTTTCAAGATGATAATTAAGATAACGATAAATAAGACAATGCTAATTTAGTAATTTCATTTGATTGACGACATTTCTAATGAGTATGAGGTAATTAAGACCATGGTATTAAAGACCATAATAATAAAGACAAAGTAAATTAATACCATGACAATTGAGACCCAGCTGACGCGTGGCCTATTCGAAGTTCACACAAAACAACTTCAATGAGAGGTTCTTGATGATAACACGTCTTCCGTTAATGGAGAGGTGTCGCGGTTTAAATTACGGTGAGGCGCAGTTTTAGCAGAGAAATGCTATAAAAATATGTGCGGTTCAGATTTCGCAGGTCGCCACTGAAATCCGCCAGAGGAATCTTTCATTGCAGGAAGACTGAACGAAGATCATTTGTTTGTTTGTTTTTTTACACTTTTTAGTGCTGCCACGTCCTATTTCGAATTAAATCACTCCAGGTGTAAACAGCTGTAAAATTGAGGTACAAAAGTAACGCCAGTAAAATTCTGTAGTCACAGCCTGGACACATAGCCTTATCTAAACTGGTCGTGACAGTTTCGTAAGCTGTTATACTTTTCTCACTGAAAAACGTGTTGAGCTTTGTCGGAAGAAACCTTTGAAATGTACAGACGATTAGTTGAAGGCTTCCATGTTTTGTTGGCAAGTAATTGATTTATTCTTATATAACCGCTGCGCAGGAAGGATTAAGTTTCAGAAAGGCAACGAAGAAAAATTAAGCAGATCCCAAGTACCATGGGAATCGATGTTATGCGAAGCATGTGGAGGTAGGTGACTGGGTTATTTTTTTGATTGAGCGAAACACAGTTACTTGGTATGGCATGGTGCGCGATTACCTACTTAATAAAAATTACTATGATTCATGTCGTAGTGGGTACTTGTATAAGCTGCCTCAAAATATTGTGCAATGGGCTTAGAAAGACCACTCTTCCGCTTTTGCTCTGACTGTGCTGCGTGTACCACGCAGGCCTGGTGATGTTTGTGGAGTTAGGTCACGTGGTGTGCCAACGGAGTGAGAGGCTTAAGCACAGTGCGTATAGCATTCGAATTTGTTGCTATCACATTCATTTCCCTGTTCTGAAACCAAGGCAAGCAGCTCCCCGACAGCGCCAGGAGATAGCGCAAAATTTTACGGCTGTCTGCCACTTGCAGTCACAGGGCGTCACTAAAGCTCTCGCCCGCTCGCGCTTGGGGTGAAACTGTGGCTTTTTAAGTGTGTAGCACTTTAGGGGCCCGGTTTATCTTCTATCCATATATCTCGTGTGGCATGATCAAGCTCAAGATTAAGTTTGTCAATTCATGCCTAAAAGAAAGCTAGCAGTGCTGAAAAAAAAAACTGGGTTGAAATAAACGAACCAGATTTAAAATAATATAATTAACCAAGATATGCAAACAGTAATCGAAATAATGAACTTTATATTGCTATAACAGCGCCTGACTCATGTACCACGCAATAGATGGTGCCACCGCCTTGTCAAAATCACGACTTGTCCTTCTGCTGACACTTCTCTCACATCTCTGGCACATTACGTCCTAGCAGGAGGAACAACCTGACGAAACTCGCTGCAGATAACACGTATCTCAAATGCCCACAAGGATTCAATAAAACGCAGCAAAAAGTAGCGCGCATGTCGCATATCGAGTTCGCGAATCTCAATACCAATATTCTGCTTGCGCCGGAAAAACCCTTTATGCTTACCTCAAACATTAACTCATCGACGATGTCGTATACGGAACAGTGAGAACTGTACGATTGCGAATCGCTGCGTTACCGTACTATGCACTTCATGAGGTTTAACAATAGTGGAGTTGCATTTCGTTTGTTTTTTTGTACACGGTTGACCTTATGTCTACAGATATCTGTAGTTCCCTTAATTCTTGTTATATGATTCTGCTCTAACTGCTTTTCTGGATCTCGCTTTTTTACGTCTAAAATATTGGGATCCCCGTTTCATCATTGGGGTGAAACCTCCCAAGCTTCGTTCTTTTTCGCATTTCATGAAAACGAGGCTTTAAGTTCGACAAAAGCAAGCCGGAGAAATAAGGAACATGCTGGTATAGATAGAAAGTGCCGTGTGAGGTAACGGCGCCATCTTTAATCACTGAAAGGGCTAATCGCTGCTAAAGCATGTAGGGCGTACCGATGAAAATTAGTGACCGAGGACGCCACGATAACTGGTCAAATTTTCTCGCTTGTGAGGTCAAGCTTTACAGCCCCAAAAAGGACGAAAAAAAGGAACTTGGAGGACGCCTGAGATTTTCTTTAAAAGTAGAACGCGATAGCCATAAGCATGCGCAGGCCACCCCTTCAGCGGGGGGGGGGCACGTGTCATTGCAGCCCCCCCTCCCTATTAAGTCAATGTATTGGGCAGACTTTGCGCCCCCCCCCCCCCCTTTAGGTAGCTAGGGGGGGGGGCACCACCCTGCCCCCCCTCGTGAGTTCGCCTATGGCGATAGCGTAATCCTTCCCCGTGGGCATCGCCTTCCCAAGTGCTAGCCTGGTTTCCATTCTCGGTGCATGCCTCAAATGCGCCGCAAGGCAACTAACATCTGCGCGTGTAGCATTGGCCGTTTCAAACTATCCTAGATTACCCACTGCAAGCACAATTGTCCACTGCCCACTAAGGCATATTTCTTCCTTTGTCGAATCAGTGAGGGGCCCAGTATGCTTCGGTAGGGCGACACGGAAACCTAGGGAGCTGGTCACTTTGTTGATGCTTTTTAACGATGACGAATAAATATGTCTCAGCGCTTTCTAATGCGTGGGCCTTTAGAACACTCACTCGTTGCGCAATTCACATGTTTTGACGTCTCGCGAGGTAAGCTGCTGCCGTCCAATATTTCACCCTTTCGGGAGACTCCTCCGTCTTTATGACACTCATGTAGTGTTTTTTTTTTTTCTGATGCAGTTTCAAGCAAGGGTATGACTCTGTGGCAGAACACATATTTACCACGCAGGAGCCCTTTGGTTGAATTCTATTTCGAACCAAAGAGTCTTATTATTTAATTTTTGCATCTTTCTGTATTTTTCGGTCATGCACAACGTAGTTTTTTTTCGCTTAAAACCAACCACACCAACGCCGAAACCAGAACTTCTGGGAAACGAGCTCCTTACCGCTATCAATTTGAACACCATAAGACTGCTTATAAGCAGCTGACAGCATAGGCTGTGACGCGTTGCGTCGATTTATTCTGTTGCCTCGTATATCGCGCAAATACCACTAGGCTTACCGACAGGCTATTGGCTCATTAGGGCTTAATGACCCGTGAAGCAGCGGTCGTGCCCGTGAAGAATGACGCTAATCACGCTCTTTAGCGTCACCGTCGTGGTTAGCAGATGTGTCACGCTAATTTGTCATGCAGAATCAGTGACGTAATAGCCCACTCCATCATACCGTTGGGGACAGCATCGTTATGAAATACAGTAGCCGATGCTATTAACGAGCTGGCTATTTCAGCGATGCGTGAAGAGTCATAAATCAAAGAAGCAGGCGTGTTAATGTACGAATCAATTACCTCATAAATTATACAGCTCAATTTAGAAGGTACGATCGGTAGATGACCCAAATTACGGGATTGATATTTATGGGACACAAGTATAACAGCAAGAGGAGACACAACACTGTAACGTTACAACTATACCAGGGTCTCTAAATTTTTTATGCTGGTCATGATACTCTCGCGCAACGCCATTGGAGCGCTTCATAAAGCTCCCGCAGTCCCCGCGCCACGGCGTTGGATAGCAAGAAGGCGACGCTAGCCGGCTTCCAGACACTATGGACGCGACGTTTTATCAAGCGTCCTTGCATTTGTAACCTAAACGTGTCTCTTTGTGCGGCGATATCGATGGTTTTGATAGCCTCTGCAATGACGCTCGCTTTATCCTTTTAAGATGAGTGATGTTGGACTGGAGCAGGGGTTCTCGAACCTTTTGGCCTTGGGGAACCCAAACGGCTTTTCCAGAATGCCGCGGAACCCCTAACTGTTTCTTGTCTTGAGCATGAAGACAAACGAAAATGGGGGGGGAGGCGGGTGATAACACCTCTAGATGTGCGCAGCCGCAGTATTAACACGGCCCGCCTTGGCCTGTTCCCTTTTCTTTTATATCGAAGGGCCATCGCCACTGATGTAGAACTCTCCGTAATGCATAGACCTGAGATGCTGCCCCGTGCCGCTTCGCGATTCGCGTGAAGCGCCCGCCGCCCACACATTGCCCGCTTCAGGCACCGCGCTGCGTAAGCAATTCTTTCACGCAAGCGAAGCGCCGGATGTACAAAGGCCTGTTTTATTTTTATTTTTTTTGCAGAACACTAAGGAGGCATCCCAGTCGCACAGCGAAACGGCCGTCGACCGATACTTGTATCACTTTTAGTTTCAAATGCTCACATTTCATTGTACGTCGACTGGTTCTGAACGCATGACCGTCGTTGTTGCCAGTAACAATAGCAGTGTTGCGTTGCTAAACACGTAGATCAAGGTCCATTCACGGCATTGAGGGAGGAAAACAGTTATGAGGAGCATTGCGCAATGCTAAATAAATAAATAAATAAATAAAGAAGGAAAGGAAGAAAGAGAGAAATAAAGAAAGAAAGAAAGAAAGAAAAAAAGAAAGAAAGAAAGAAAGAAAGAAAGAAAGAAAGAAAGAAAGAAAGAAAGAAAGAAAGAAAGAAAGAAAGAAAGAAAGAAAGAAAGAAAGAAAGAAGCACATCAGGCACGGAAACGCAAAGCTTCGTTGGCACCCCTTTTCCCCTTAGGGCAAGTGCGCTTGATGATGATGATGATGATGGAAACTTTATTGGGGTGAATATTTTCTATAACAAGCGTACCACATTCATTCGATCCTTTGAAATAGATTAACCCAAACGTATAATGAATGCAGCGCCGGATGGTGAACGTCGACCGAAATACTTTCTTTTCGTCTCGTATTGGCATGGACCACTTCGGAAGCAATAACTCGCTTGACCTTCGGTCAGTGTTCTTCCGTCCATCCTCGACCGCGCGTGGCAACGCATTTCGGCGAATGTGGCCCCCCTTCCCGTGCACGCGAATTTCCTATCCCGGTAATTTCCTATAGCAGAATGTAATCAGTACGTTTTTCCCGACTTCAGTTAACAAGAACGCCACAAAAGCTTTCCTCGTGAAGCCATTCCTGCGCAATTTCGCGGTCGTCACACGCGGTCTACTCCGCAAGCTCAGCGGGTGCGGCTGCAGTGGCTGGATTCGTTCGGCTCCATGCAGCTAAATTACGACGCCTTTGCAACATCTTCGAGATGACTTCTAGCTTTCTAAACAGTGGTGCGTTAATTATTCGTAGTGATGTCGACGCTCAGCAGCGTCGCTGTTTCATCTGCATGGGTAGAAAACACCGAACATAATGTGGAAAGAGTCGTACTATAAGGAGTGTCGTCATTGATGACGTGCTATGGTCGTGTAGCTGAAATGAAGCTTTCCAAATAAATAGGAACAGCATATGAAAGCGCGTATGAATAAGACACAGAATTCTCCCTCTTAAATTTCTATATGAATGCACACAAGTGCCGTCCGCTACAATTTGTCATCAGCATTTCTAATATGAATATATCCAGAGAAAAATGGTTTCGTTTATCTTCACGGTCATTTGCGCTAATACAAGCAATGCTTCCGCGAACACAGCTTTATTGCCCTGTTGTTTATACTGTGACGACGAGTAATTCTATTAAAGCGGTTTTTATTATTCCAAACGTATATTCACACCGCGTGGTAGGTCCTTGTGCGATAATCCAAGCATGAACGGAAACTTCTGGTTAAAGTGAGATAGCGGAAGTAAACGGCTCCAGCCTCCAGAGCCAAGTGCCAAACCACTCTTGACAAGTGCGATTCTAACTGCACACGCTTCGACAAAGTAAGTTGCGGAAGTCGAGACTGGCTATGTGAAACCATGTGGTTTTTGATATTCGAGTCGTGCATGACAAGGCCGTCTTGAACGTTTTGGAGCTGAATGAAAATGTGTATTTATTTATTTTTTTGAAGAATGCCCCTCTGTCTGAAGTTATTTGTACGAAAACATCCTTGCCCTCGCACAAGTCCTATAATTGACAAGTAAGCAATAGAAATCACCACCTAACCAAACTAGCGATAGATCACTAGACAATACGATTCTGCATTGTGTTCTTACCGCCAACGTGGTGCAGGTAGACCTGTGCGCCGGACCCAAAATCGCCGGCGGCGGCGCGCCGGTGTTTCCACCTCCAGCGGCGGCGCGTCAACGGCGCGGGGTTCATCGGATCGGCGGCGGCGCGGCGCGTGGTTGGGGGGGGGGGGGGTAGATTCATGATTCAAGAGTTTGTGGGGATAGAAGTTTTTCTCTTGAATTTTGAAAACAAAAACTGTTTTCCCGAAAGGGCGAAGCAGGAAATGCGACAGCAACATGTCGTAATGTTATAACAAACTAAGGCTACCAGCTAACTCTTTTTCATCCGATCTCGCGAAACTGCAAAACACTGGTGGATGGGAATACGGCCGCTCTCGGGAAAAAAGCAGTTCTCATGCAGTTTGTCGTATCAGTGGTCACAGCACGACGCGGTGAGATGACAGCGCGCAGAAGGGTATACGAGACGCGTTTACTGATGCCTGCCGAGATAGCGCGCGCGCCAGCGCTCGCGACCGCGCCCTTATAGTCCAAGTTCACAGTTGCGGATATCGAGCCACGCAGCCCCCCGACGTCTCTTCATGTTCCTTCGCCCAGCGAAAGACGGACAATGCTTCCTTTCTTGTTGAGGAGCAACCGATGGCAGGCCTCGCACGCGGTGTGATGTAATCGCATGCGCCCTACGTACGATGGAGATGGGCAGCTTGTTTCATCTACGCTTCAGCCGTGTTCCTCGCTAGCGCTCGCGAGCTTTTACTAGCGGGTACAGCATGCAATGCGCGAACAGAAGTTACAGATTTGGGCTTTATACGGAACATGACAGCGACAATGAAAACCTGAAAAGAGTGTCCATATAATTGTTATTGCAATCAAAAGTATACAGTAACTGCGGAAGCGGGTTGGCCTATTTTTTTGGAGAGCTGCATCGTCTTCACTGTAAAGAGTCCGTCCGTTGGAAGAATCAAATAATCCGGTTCCTCTTCCATTCGTCCCATTCCATATTTCCTCGACACTTATTTCTTCATAAAGCACGTGTACAATTGGAGCACTAAGCGTTGAGCCCATCAGAATTTCGAGCTTGTTGGCTGCACTCTGTTATTTCGCCTTGCGTAATCGGAAACTCGCAAAACAGTGCAAAATAAGTTCATCGCGCACGGTAATCACGCGAGGCGAGGAAGAACGGGTGGGCAAATGCACGGCAAAGCAGGGTAGGAGACAATTCACAACATATATTTCTCGTATATGGACCAATAGAAAGTATTTGCTCTAATCATGTCACGTGAATCACCGTTCTGGCGTAATGCCAAGGGAGGATACTGCGCTCGATATTGTATTTTCAGATGCTGTACTGGGGCCGTTATAAAGACAGGGTGTGCAAACACGGACGCAAGAAAGTAGTCCAGACACCGCAAACGCCGCCACCTGAAAAATCGCACAGCGGCGGAAAAGGATGAATGGATGGATACAACTTTATTAAACGTCCGGCAAGTTTTAACGCGACCCGGGCTTAGGTCTCCCACGGGGGAACGTCAAGGCCTTGCCTCAACGCCGCCTCACGGGCTTGCTGGACTGCCCACGTTTGCATGCCGAGGTCTGAGCTGCGCAGAGCGGTGGCCCACCTCGACGACAGAGTCTCCGGAGTAACGGCCATCATTCGGATAATTAACACCTTTGCACCAGTGCATGGTGCCAAACCTGAAGGAAGCGTGGAGTTGGGCAGCCTTCTTTGTTTCTCTTCGGTTTTTTTCCCTTTCTTTCCTCTTCTCTTTCGTTCTTTTTCTCTGTTTCCTTTTTTTTTTGTTTTTTTTCTCAATGTTTACTGATTTCTTCCTCTCTCTATTTATTTATTTCTCTTTCTTGCTCTTTCTATTCTTCCTATTTTTTTCCCTTTCTTTCTCTCTCTATTTTTTTGCTTGATTCCTTTTCTTCTATTTTTATACCTGGCTTTGCCGGCGTTATGCCAAGGGACGACAGCATACGACAGCATACGACAACCCGAGCCCCTAAACTGCTCCGCACTTAACATTATCATCAATGTGCTCGAAGAACTAGAGGAAGAAGACTTCTCCTTGGCGCGAGCGGGCACTCAATATGCGACAGATTGCTATACTATTTATGGTTCTTCCTGCGTTACGCCAAGCTACGACAGCATACGATGATACATGCGATGACTGCATACGACAGCCCGGGCCCTTAAACTGCTCCACACTTAAAACACTTATGTGCGCATTCCCGGGCAAGAGGCGATACCGATCAGTCAGTTGCGCGTGCTGGTCAACGTGAGAGATAACTGGTCACTCTCTTGACTTCACCCTTGTGTTTTCAGGCCGTGTCTTTTTAACATGAATACCTACCAATTAGCTCAGCTATCGGTTATTGTGTTTCATTGCCTTTACTTCTTTATTTATTTATCGACTTACTCGAGTAAAAAAAGTAAGGAAAAAAAGTGCATTAAACCATCGATATATATTACTTATCTATTTGATTTATCTATGTACAATGTAGTAGCCCCGAAACTCCACGAATATGCTATCCAGCGAGTTGGATCGTCTCTCTTTAAGGCTGTAGGACGCCGCAGCGTTGAGGTTAGGCAATACTCTTGAGACTTCTGGAGGAAAGAAATATATGTACGACAACTTCCGGGGAGCTATTCTTGATGTGACCATCTGAAGAAGATGTTCACAGTCTATTTCGGCAGAGCGCCGAAATGGACTGTGGAAAAGCGGTTGGCCGCGATGTTTGCTCTTGACCACGTCGATGCGTCCACCACGGTGGTGTAGCGGTTAGGGTGCTCGACGACTGCTGAGCCGAAGGTCACCGCTTCGATCCCGGCCGCGGCGGTCGCAATTCGATGGAGGCGAAATGGCAGATGCCCGTGAACTGTGCGATGTCAGTGCACGTTAAAGAACACCAGATGGTCAAAATTTCCGAAGCCCCCTACTACGGCGCCCCTCAATCATACCGCGGTTTTGGGGCGTTGATCACCAGATATTATATATATATATATATATATATATATATATATGCCGGGTGTCGCGAATTCGCGACATACCGAAAAACTCCGAGCCAACAAGTCACGAAACCCGTGCCGCCTTTAATGCCGGCTGTCGAGTACTCGCGGGGAATGTAGCTTTCAGAATGAAAAAATGTTGCGCCGTCTTGAGTAAGGTATTTTATGCTAGAACCAATTGTTTTGTAGCTGATTGCGGAGAGCGCGAAGCACGTGCGACAGCTATCACTTCTTCGTTCTTTCTAGCCTGATTTACGCAAGTTCAATATTCAATAATTTTGTTTTTTTTGGTGTGTGTACACACCCAGGAGGTGACACACAACATGTTACATAGTTTTGAAGTGCATTTTTTGTTGCGAGATCGTCATTTTTGCGGCATATCGCGAATTCACGACATACCTAAAAGTATGCATTAAAGTTGCATTTTAGATAATTTAACTTAAGAATCGGTTAAAGGTTGCTATTTAAAGCTCGAAAATAAAAAGTTTTTATTTAGTTCGGTGGTTTCATAATTCAGGCATTAAAGGCAGTGGCGTAGCCAAGGGGGGGTTGGGGGGGTTTCAACCCCCCCCCCCCCGCCGAAATTTTTCAGTTTTGCTGGCGTATATATTCACGCACACATACAAACACACGCACGAACATACGTAAAGTATGGTTGAACCCCCCCCCCCCCCCCCCCCGAAAAAATTTCTGGCTACGCTACTGATTAAAGGGATATATACCACGTCAATGCACCGAACCTGTCAGCACATTTCGAGCGTAAGAAGAAAGTGGACGAAATTTACAGGAACAGGAACTTGTTTGTCAAGTCTAAACTTGCTTATGAATGTGTCCCAGGTGTTTGAGAACCATGCAGGGGAATGCGTACCGGCCTTCGCAGGTGCGTAAGACGGGCGGTCGCATTAAACCTAATTCGATAGCTTACCCAATCAGAATTTATGCGCAGCCTCCGAGATGTACGCCCAAAAGCGGATGTCTGGGCGCTGCGTTCGTTGCGTTGAAGCGCATTGCGTCCCTCTCATTAGTGTCGAGAGTTGTGAAAGCTTTGTGGCATCAAAATGACGTTCCGGAAGATGATCCGGAAACAGGGAGCGCACTGGTCAGCGAACTCCAGCCAATGAGCTGCGGCCGAAATAAACAGTCCACTAGGGGGACACATCGAGAATAACTCCCCAGCCATAAAAAATGAAACAGGAGCATGCTGGAAACTTTCACCAGAGCTTGGAGCACGAGGGGGGAGGGGCGTCGGAGGAGGTTGGTCTGTGGACGTGAGCCGTTCGCTCGTGAATTTTCTTTTATTTACACATGTGCTCAACAGAAAAAGGAAAACAAACAAGAGCATGATGGGAATTGTGACACGAGCCCGAAGCGGTAGTGGCTTCGGAGGAGGTTAACTTATGGATGCTATAGGCGTGCTCTCGACTATATTTTCCCTCTATGGTTGAAGCGCATTCCGTTCCTCTACTTTGAGTCAAGAGTTGTGAAAACTTCGTGACGTCACAATGACGTTGAAGAGGAAGAATCGGAAAGAAGGGGCACGCTGCTGGCCGAGCTTCCTCCAATCAGCGGCGGCTGAATGGAAAATCCATTACACCGACACATCGAGAAAAGCTTGCCAAGTGAAGTGATGTATTTTATGCCCCGGTTCCCTGTTCGGGTTAAAACTAAAGGCTACCGGTGGCGCGCCGAAGATATTGCGCGGCGGCGGCGGCGGCGCGGTCACTCTGAAAATTTCGGCGGCGGCGCGATCGGCGTGAGCAAAAACAGGCAGCGGCGGCGGCGCGGCGCGGCGGCGCACAGCTCTGGGTGCAGGTTCCCTTTTTCGGTGAAGATCAGTAGTGGGTGTTCCCGGTCGCCATTGCCGTTTGCTTCTCTAGGTCGTATACACCGCTGTACAACTGTTGACACAGCCAGCCACAAGGCCACACCAGCACATCCACGCATAAAATACCATAGTGCTATAGCTATAATAGCACCACCCGTTTCCACTTGGCCACCATATCCAATCGTCCTGCCTTGCCGCGTACGTGCTCAAAACGAACGCCCAATTCGGGCGAAAGCAGGAATGAAAAATCCACACACACATTTATCAGACTGAACCACAAAAACCGCTGCGACGATCTTCGCTGATGCTGCTGGAGGGGTAACGCCCTTTCAAAGCTGCTGTCACGTGACTCTCAGGCTACGTTCGCGGAATATCCAGTGTCACGTGCATATTCACAACTATCGCCCCCCCCACCGATGACGTCACCATTCGGCGCCCGCTCAAAATTTCACGTTGAGTAGATAACAGGCGTCGTGGCGAACCAAACAACGTGCCGATGATGCTCACTTGCTCAGCTTCATCGCACGCAAAACTCTTCGACGAAAGCATAATAATCTCCAGAAAGAGTTCACGCGTCTCTTTAAAATAAGTTATACACGGGGTGAGTCCAGGACTCACAAAGACAGAGTAAAAAAGACTAATTTTTTTCGTAGAGTGTAAGGAACGAGCTTTGGAATCTACTCCTGTCAAGATAAAGAGGGAAATAGAAGTAAGTAAGGTAAGAAAACACTTGAGCCGATTCCATGCCGGTGAAATCTGTGTAAACAGCGGAGCTGACAAAGAGGGGCCACCTCGCGCCGAACGAAGATCGAATTTTTTTCTTCATCTCTCTTTATATTCTTGTTTCTTCCATGGTTCTTTTTCTCTTTAAAATTTTTCCATATTGCCCTGTATCCTTCTTTTCTTCCTCCTAACCCTTGCATGACTTTTCCTCAAACTTTGCTTCCCCACCTCTTGCTAAAAAAGTTACGTTTTCATGCGAAGCAGAAGAAAGGGAAAATAGACAACCACCCGCTTGTAGCACGAAACCACAAGGAAATCCGTATGGATTTCTCAGAAAGAAAAGCTCCTTAGTTGCCGAAAAATTCGTCCTGGTCCGCGGTTCGAACCCAGGACCAACGCCTATCCGGGGCGGTCACTCTTCCAATTGAGCTAACCAGGAAGCTAGCACTTGGCAGCGCGAGGACGAATTCATCCAGAACT
Organism: Rhipicephalus appendiculatus; assembly: GCA_030522465.1. Taxonomy (NCBI): domain Eukaryota; kingdom Metazoa; phylum Arthropoda; class Arachnida; order Ixodida; family Ixodidae; genus Rhipicephalus; species Rhipicephalus appendiculatus. The sequence continues at coordinate 93,853 of JALIZH010002786.1, forward strand.
CGATGAACACGTGCTTCGAGTTCTCGATGAATTCGCCCTCGCGCTGCCGAGTGCTAGCTTCCTGGTTAGCTCAAATCGAGAATGTTGCAAAACTTGGTGGGCTCGATGCAATTTAGATACACAAATGGCCAAGAATGAAGCCAGCCTAAGAAAAACGGTGCAATGGCATCGTCCGACGGAGAACGTGAAGTTGAACCACGAAGAAGATGCCTACAGTATACGAATGTTCAGTGCCATGGACGTTCTGGGAAGACGTAAGATTTATCAAGCGGTGGAAAGACGTACGTAAGCAGGCTCGATTGCCTAGTACGGGAACCGAAAAACAAATACATCATCCGCAACATTAGCGATTTCTTTAATACCACCGAAAAGAGTAAGACAACTCAATAACAAAACAAGAACGGTGACTCGGCAAACCAAACTGCAAAAAAGAAACAAAACAACAACAAAAAAAACCTCCTGATGCAGGCTAATCGCTGGAAAAGCTACCGACACGGCCGCACCATTAGCGCTAAGTGACCACACAAGGCAACGCGATAAACGCGTTTACTTCTGTCGTCATAAGCCCAGTACGGCCTCTCTTCGTCGCCTTCATGTTTTTGTTTTTCCCTCCAGCAATACGGAGGAAGTACGGCGCAGTGTAATGGGCCTCTGCTTTACTGAAGCGGAAATGTATCTAGCATTTCTAAACCACGGCACTGCGCCAATGTTGCCAATACTTAGTTCTTAGAACAGAGTAAAAAAGAGAATTCTGCAGGACCAAACGTACGATGATTGGCTAAGTTAGTGCCACAGCAAGCGTGCTCTGGCAGCTGCAGTTATGACGCCGCATAGCTGCGATGCTCTGTCGCAGCAGCGCGCCGTCGCTCCCTCCCAAGGACTTCCTTCGCTGTCGGTGTTCTCCGTGTGTTTATGTGTAAGTGTTGAGTTCCGCTAAATTTGTTGACTCCATCGATTCCGTGATGATTTAGAAGCTAACGGCTCAGATTTCAGATGCCTTTTTAACGAAGCCAACTGGTAATAAGGCAAAGCACTTCATAGAAAGTGTTACGTGTCGTTTTCTTTCAATCGAAACATAAAAATTATGAAATAAGGTGAATCGTAATGCTTTTCCACATGTCCCGTTTTCAGCACTGCCTCATCGTCACTATTGACCAATCTCGTTAAAACCTATGGGGCTCATGAGGCCGAGAAATCATACAAGCATTTAATTTTTTTTCCTGCTGAGCACCTATATACGTATTAACAAACGAAAGCACCTGCATGTGGAGTCACATTAGTGACCACGAAACTGTAAAAAATACCTACGGAAATGACTTAACGAATGGGCAGGCAGTTCAACAAAATTGTTCCATTATTCCCCACAAATGGAACACGTTCCCGGTAGACAAGTACATTTCTGATTGTTGACACGCCTGAGGAAACATAGCTTCACCCCGCGCCGCCAATACACCGCGGGCAAACTATCCCAGTCAATCATCGCAACAGGTAAATGCAAAGCAACATGTAAATTCTTATTGACCAGCTAGTGAGAAACGTCTTTTTTTTTCTTTATCTACTTATTAATCATGCCTCAAGTGTCCCGATTCGGTACATGAGGGGTGGGCAAACAAAAAAATGTGGTGTCAGGTTGGGATTTCGTGATTTGAAACATGGTTTTTCAATGGCAGCTCTGAAATGAATGACGTCGGTGATAAAGGCGATGTTAGAAGGAAAGAGATGCTATTTTCCGGCATTATGCAGGAAAGCAAACGTTCATAGCTAGCCTCTAAAATCGGCATGGCTCGTATGCTCTTCATAGCACGTGTGTTATCTATATAGTGCCAAACAAAACTACTTCCACGACCGAATTAGGTTAAACGAAAACGTGAAATACTGGCGAAACTTCGCAGCAATCCACCCATCGACAGCCAGAAGATCATTTTCCGGTTGTCAGTGTGGTCTGTGTCACTATTTATCTCGTGAAACAAAGCTCTATAGACAGAACTCGCCTTTTTTCGAGCAACCACTGAAAAGATACAGAAGACGAGCAATAACAGTTACCGAAACAGGTTTCTCAAAGGAACACCACAGTTCATGAATATTTCATGAGCGCGCACGGGAGGGACAAAGTACTCTTTGAGAATGTTGTGTAGTAAGTAGAGGGCCGAAATATAGTACGGAGAACCAATGCTTTTGGCACTCTTCTGTCTGCGTCCCGGTGTTCCATTTCCTGAGAGCTTTCGTGGAAGTCGCCGATCCTTTTATATAACGACGCCGCCAAGAAAGCCATGCAGTGATACTAAGGAACCCGCAATGTAGTGGACGCCGGCGCCTCACTAGTAACATATCTTTTTTTTGATCACGTTTTTCCTGAAGAAGCGACCACAGCAGCGAAGTACTGAAGCTAGTATGATTACTGCGCCGTGATAACGCGTCCGCAGACGTCTGTATCATTTTTTTTTTTCATTCCGTCTTCTGAATGGCTATTTCTGCATATTTGTAACGTTTCATCGTTTGCCTTATGGGCAACTAGCGGTGATAACGGCAACGGTGTAGAGGTTATTGACCATCTCTTGTGCCACTGTCTCCAATATGAACAAGCTAGCCGGACTTTCCAGTGTGTCTTAAGGAGACTCGACGATCAGCCCTTCACTCAAAAAAAGATCTTGGGAGCATGGTCTCACAATGCATCAGCGCAGAAAGCCACACGAGCCCTCCTGCAGTACTTGAAGGCAACATCACTGAGCGACCGCCTATGAAACCCTGCACTGTGCGTATGGTGTGCAATGCGTCCCTCTTTCTCTCTATCTTTCCTTCTCTCTTTTACTCCCTTATCCCCCCTCCCCATGTGTAGGGTAGCAAACTGGACATAGTCTAGTCAACCTCCCTACCTTTCCTATATTTCTTCTCTCTCTCTCTCTACTATTTTGTGACAACAACACAACCTTTTTTGTGCTCGCTTTCACAAATGTTTTCTCTTTTGTACTGAACCATCACGATCATAACCTTCATCATATACTTCTTATTCTTCACCAACAGGCCACCATCAGGCCACTGATGAATGAAGCTTTCTCCCATTCTATCTCTTTTCATCCGTTTTATCCCCTCCCCGAACGTAGGAGAAAAAATCGAACGTGGGCATCCAACCTCCCGGTTTTTAATTGCTTGAGTCTCCCTCCCTCTCTTTCTTTCATTGTTCAATCTAACTTCTTTTCTATAAAGAAACGAGGAAGACACGCACTAAACGACCACAGAACATACCCTGTTGCCTTTTCTTTTTTGTCTCCATCAACCACTTTTATTCCTTTATTAATTCTGGGTTGGCCAAACACACCGAAACATTAGTGATCACGGAAGTTAACCAGATTCTTTGCGCCGCTACCATCTATCAGCGGTACATGGTAAGAGAGCGAAGCGGATCAATGGATGTATTTATACCTGGCATGTATGTATTTATACCTGGTATCGTTGGCAGAATAAACAGTTGGAAGTCGGCGCTCTTTACAATCTGTCTCTGTTATCCTTTCCCGTTTCACGCTCTGTACATGTGTTGAAATAAACCAACTAGCCCAGCAAGCAACCATCCTTGAATAGATAGGGGTTGCCGACATCGTTGTCACGTGATGCGTAGAGTAGATAACCAATGCTGGGCGAAGACGAAAGGTTGGATAACAACGAATGCGAAACGGATGAGGCCGGCGAAAAGTGAGGTGTGGTAATTAAATTAACAGTTCGCAAGAATTAAATGGAGGGCCGCAAGCTTTCCTGAAAGAATTTTGATTTCCGCTTAAAGGATAGCGGTAATTTAATTGCCGGTCGTGTGTTACGATTGCCCAACATTTCCGAACCAACTCAAACATATTTTTTGGTGAACTTGATAAACATTGAAGGGAGGGGGGAGGGGGGGGTCGCTTCCTATGCTACTTCGTTTCGCACAAAAGTATGCCCCCCCCTCCCTAATTTCCATTGAATGGTATCTCCCACCATTCCCGTACAACGCTGCCGGTGGTCGGCCCACTCACTTGGGCGTGGAATGTAGAGGCATGCGCACGGCCTTGGCGCGCACCGTGAAGAGCTACATAAAGAGCAGTCCTCGACGGCCATCACGGGTCATGGAGGCGACACCATCGCGCAGCTCCTCTTGGTACTTGCGCTGCTGGCTAAGTAGCAACGTGTCCGAAAAAGATGGCCTCAAATGTCAGGTTCTGCTAATGGAAACGTTATTCTTGTTATTGTTAGTATTTTGTTCTCGCTCTTTTAGTGACGCCCATTGCTCATACACCGCACTGTCGACGTCAAAGCAGAAGGTGCTCATATATTTGAAGAGTAAAGAAATGCTGTCGAAACGGCCTAACTATGTATGCCGACTTTCAGACAGCCTACCCTCTAATATGCGTACGACTATTAAAACAAACGATGCAATCCATCTGAGTGCATTCTGACTCCACTATTAACCAGTTCAGGGTAATGACACACACACACACACACACACACACACACACACACACACACACACACACACACACACACACACACACACACACACACACACACACACACACACACACACACACACACACACACACACACACACACACACACACACACATACACACACACACACACACACACACGCACGCACGCACGCACGCGCACGCACACACACACACACACACACACACACACACACACACACACACACACACACACACACACACACACACACACACACACACACACACACACACACACACACACACACACACACACACACACACACACACACACACACACACACACATCCTCACAGCGAGATTTCCAATATATATTTCTACATCTATTTTCTCTATATCGAGCAATTTTATAATTATTTCTAGTTTTCCGTCACACCAAGAGAGGCGAGTAAGCGGCAACCTCCTTTGAGACTGTGGTGGGAAAGAAAAAGCAGATCGTTCTCCGCGTCTTGCTCGCGCACGTTTGCTTTTGTATCACCCATAACGAAAAAAAAAGAAATCTTGCAAATTTCGATCGCGCGTGTTTATAAATCGAAAGCAGTGGTGCCTTCAACCATCGTCCCCAAACATATTCTCCCTGTGTACTTAGATGCCGTCGCCTTCGCCACCCCCCCCTCCCCCCTACACCCTCAAAAAAAAAAAATAATAAGAGTAAAAAAACAAAAAAAAGAAAACCTCTTTTCGTCCTTAGAGTTCGTGCCTCGCGCATCTGCGATTCCTGACACGCCTGCCTTGTCTGCCTGCTACGCCTTTCTATAGAATCAGTACCACACGCGCGAACTTCAATGCCACGCGTACGGCTCGCTTTCTCTTCGGGAAACAAATCAGGCACCGCGCGTCGCGATATTTCAACGAGCCGCATTGAGAAAGAAAGAAAGAAAGAAAGAAAGAAAGAAAGAGAGAGAAAGAAAGAAAGAAAGAAAGAAAGAAAGAAAGAAAGAAAGAAAGAAAGAAAGAAAGAAAGAAAGAAAGAAAGAAAGAAAGAAAGAAAGAAAGAACAACAGGCGGCTGACACGAGCGTCACGGAAAGAATAGATCAGGAAACCGTACCGCTTCCGCAACAACTTTTGGTCTTTTCTTTCGTCGTAACTTTGTGCCTGATTCTAAGCTTCTTGTTTCCTTTTCTATCCAAGCAAAATTCGTTTTGCAAAGAAAGCTCTGTTGCCTCTGGATACCTTTTTTTTTTCTTTTTGGAAAGCTCGTTTCTCTATCACGGAAGAGCGGCTCTACAAATCGGTGCTTTCAAACGTTTTTGTTGGTTTGGTGCAATAAAAGAGGTGGGTAAAACAGAGACATCATTTGCATGTAACATAGGGCCGCTTGTTACATTCTTTTAAAGAAGAGCCGTGATAGAAAGTCTGGGCATAATTATCGCGACATCAAAGCTCGCGGATAATACAAAGTGAAGTGAGCGAGGTTTTGATATTGACGCGTGTGTATTGCATGTGGAGGAAAACGACGATGGTGGATTTAACGGACACCATGAAGTGGGCCTGGGGATATTAAAGGACGAGGAAGACGTTCTTCTTGTGCAGCCGATTTGAACACGCTGTTTCACTGTCTCAAGGTGTTCCTGTCTTTTGTTCACGTTGCACCGCGACAATATTAAGCAAGGCTGAAAATGGAGCCAGTTAGCACATGGTATAACGTAATAATAATTAATAATGGTTATGGATTTAACGTCCCCAAAACCGCCATGTGATTATGAGAGACGCCGTAGTGGACGGATCCGGAAACTTACACCTGGGGCTTTTAAACGTACACATAAATCTTAATTCACGGGCCTCAAACATTTCAGCCTGCATAGAAAATGCGACCGCCGTGGCCGAGATTCGATCCCGCGACCTGTGGGTCAGCAGTCGAGCACCGTGACCCACCACCCTATAGCCCGCTGGGGCGGATTACATGGTTTAAGGTGAAAAAAGTATCTTGAAACGACACTTCACCTAGTGTTATGGCATATATTGACGTTTTAATGTCAGGCATAATTTCATTTGTTTTTGTTTTTTTTGTTTTTGTTTTTTTATGTTGTCACTCCGGAAGTCTGAACCAAAAGTTAATTCAGAGCCCAGAAATGGGGAACCGGAAGATATCTAAGAGCATGGAAAAAATTAAGCGGGAGCGATTGCATCACCGGAAGTACGCAACTTTCACTTTTGCTTTTCTGTGTTTAATTCCTTTGCTCTTGCTGTTAGTAAGGTTAAAACTGCACATCAAGCATGCCTACATTGTATGGTGTTACATATGCATGGAAGAGATTGTCTTCATTTCAGTTCCACTCAATTCAATTCAGTTAATTTCCGATAACAATGAAAGAATTCCGGCAATGAATAAACCAGAATTTTTCCACCGGAGCAGGGTTGCCGTTGGTGGCTGCTTTGAGACAAACTGGCTACTTTTGGACCCCGTTGGCGACAGAAATTTCCAGTTGGCGCCACGGCTTTTTTTTTTTCAACTTGTGGTTTTCACTTATTCAAAATGGTTTTATTTATTCATCAATAGTAAAACTCTGTCGATAATACCGCTTCCGTTCTATTTGGCTAGAAATTTGGCGATAATATCAAATGGCATGGCTACTTTGCTTACTGTTGGCGTGAGTTCTGGCGCCTTTTCATGTCTACCCAACGGCAACACTGTACCGGAGGGAGATCACTTCGGATTGCTGGGAACTTGTGAGCTACAGTTTTCTATTTTGGCGTTTCCAAACCAGCATCATTCCTCGTGCTCACTGATTGCTACAAATTTAGTGTAGACATGAAGTGGAAGAGAAACCGCTTCATTCCTTCCGTGGTAGTTCTCTTGCCACTCCTGTCGCAAAATAGGCCGACCTCAGAAGATCAGACGAGATATCCACAAGCAGAACACTACCACTGGACATCCCCTTATACAACCAATGAACGAACAGCACTCGCAAGCTAGCGTGCCACAAGAAGTACCTGCTTACACGCACTATTAACATATCACCCCCGCGGAACATCGTCAGATGGCTCATGAAGATGCTCCCGAAGGATAAACGAGCTTTACTCCACCCTCGTATCCTAAACGGTTTATTTTTCTCTCGTCGCTTAGGCATCGCTATTCGTGGTAAGCCAATAATGCGTGAAAGCCCACGCACGTGAAACACGCATAGCTTGCAGCCCAAATCCATCGTGCAGTGTACCCGGCTGATCCTCCCAGGCAATACACGCCGCCGCCGGCCACCGAAGACGTGACAAGGCAATACATCCGCCAGAATGACCACCAGGGTGCGAGACAAGGGCGACGCGCGCTACCTTGTACGTTCACGCGAACAGGCGCTCAATCTACGCCGTCTCCGGCACGCGTAGCGCACCGCCGTACGCATTCCACGCGCACGACTGTCACCAAACGCAGTGGCACGGAAGACATAAGACGCGTCGACCCGAGACGTCGTGAGGCAGCAATGAGGGAGACAGCGTTCGAACCATTGACTAGACGAAGGCCCGTATTCACAAACGCTCCTCGACTCGAAACTCGACCTCAAGGGACCCTTGAGGACTGTTTCGCATTGTGATTTCTGCAACGCGTGAAGTCTCAAGGATCCCTTGAGGTCGATTTTCGAGTCGAGGAGCGTTTGTGAATACGGGCCGAAGTGCCCCAGCCTCCTCCCTCGAGCCTTGACCATAAGAACAACAAATAAAGATAGATAAATATCCTCAGCGACCGGCCCATAGAGAAAGGAACGTAGATGCCCCTGTCTGGGATCTGGTCGCCAAGGAAGGACGGCCGGACATTCCCGGCTTTTCCTTTCTTTTACCTATGCGGAAGTTTTGGCACTTTGGTAATCGACATTCAAGAGAGCTTTAAGCACACGGTGTGTGTGTGTGTGTGTGTGTGTGTGTGTGTGTGTGTGTGTGTGTGTGTGTGTGTGTGTGTGTGTGCGTGTCTGCGTGTGCGTGTGTGTGTGTGTGTTTGTGTGTTTGTGTGTTTGTGCGCGTGTGCGCGTGCGCGCGTGCGTGCGCTTCTTTTCTAGTTCTTGTTTTTTTTTTGCGTACCGTGCACCTCTCTTTAACACGCACCCTGTAATCTATACATTCGCCCCTCGCGTAGGCAAATAGTTCCTGTTTTGACATCCATCCTTCAATTAAACCATGCGAGTCTTTACTTTTTTTTATCCATTTACTCTTTCAGTATCAGTTAATACAGCGCACCGCTTAACCCTTTCAGACGCCACCTATGAAGAACTGTCTGTAAATGGGTCAAAATAATACAACGTTACTTGAAGTCACTCAGTACACTATTGCAACAAAAATAATGTCATAATATGTTCATTTATGTGTGTTATAGTAACTTATTCTAATTAAGTTGTAATTAAATATCTGCTTATCCTGAAGTCATCAATGCTCTATTTTGGCATAAATAGAATGAAATCTCGGGCTAGAAATATAGTACAAATTCATTTTTCGTGCTGTCCATTTAGAGCAAAGAAAAAGTATACTTTTAACATGGCTCGCAGCACGCAGCTCATCGAACGACTCGTCGAACGGGGTAGTGCCTTCAGCACTGTGACCAGACGCAGCAGTACGCTGCGAAATGAAGTTAAATGAAGACAAATTATTATGCAGCAGGTTCAATCTATCGGAAGCTCAATGTATCTCGCTCTCTCTTAGCCCCTAATTGATACAAGGAGCAAAAACAAATCATGTACCCAGTTGTGTACATAGCGTCTCAAAGGGTTAATGGTGCCAATTACTGACAGCATATGAATGGGAACTAACAGACAATGATACCAAGGATAGTATACAGGAGATTATTTGTACTACTACGGGGGGGGACCGTAGGAGAGGAGAAAGAAGGGGAAGCGTAGGAGAGGAGAGGGCGATACATATCACGTACTGTCACAGCGAGAGAGAGAGAATAAAACATTTATTTGATGTTCTTCGCGCGGGCCGCTGTCCTTGCACGTTTCACGAGGGCCTCTTGGGTCTTCGGATCCGAGCTGGACAGAGCTGCCTCCCACCCTATAATGTTTTGTTGTGTCCTGGGTTGCATAGGTGGGTTGTGTGGGCATTCCCATACCATGTGGTACAGGGTGGCTGTTTTATTGGCGCAGAACCTGCACTGTGATGCGTATGTGTCGGGATCTATCTTGGACAATATGTATGGGTTGGGGTAGGACAAGGTCTGCAGGCGACGCCACGCTACCTGAGATTCCTTGCTGAGGTTTGGCCCCGGGGGCGGAAGTTTCCGTCTTTCAAGTCTTTGGTGTTCCAGAATATCTGCGTATGTTAGCAGCGGGTCCATACGCATAGCCGAGGGTGGGTGCGATATGCCGGGGTCGGAGGTCCGGAAGAGTAATTCTCGGGCCGAGGCATGGGCGAGCTCATTGCCTCTAACTCCGCAGTGTCCGGGTATCCATATCAGCTGTTTCCATTCACCCTCTGAGCGTGGGGACGATAGCTGTGTTAGGATTCGGTGCGCAATGGGGCCAATGTAGCCTTTACAGAAATTTCGGTAGGCTGCTTTTGAGTCTGTGAGAACGCATTGTCTTATTATAACAGCGCCATCTATCATCTTTAATCATCAACGTATACGAAAAACCACTGACGCCATCTAGTATATCGTCACCCAACGGCAGTTTGCATGCATCTCTATGGGACAGCGCCATCTATTGTATGCTAAGGGAGACGCTACTAAACCACTGACGCCATCTAGTATATCGTCACCCTACTGCAGTTTGCATGCATCTCTATGGGACAGCGCCATCTATTGTATGCTAAGGGAGACGCTACTAAACCACTGACGCCATCTAGTATATCGTCACCTTACTGCAGTTTGCATGCATCTCTATGGGACAGCGCCATCTATTGCATGCTAAGGGAGACGCTACTAAACCACTGACGCCATCTAGTATATCGTCACCCAACGGCAGTTTGCATGCATCTCTATGGGACAGCGCCATCTATTTTATGCTAAGGGAGACGCTACTAAACCACTGACGCCATCTAGTATATCGTCACCCTACTGCAGTTTGCATGCATCTCTATGGGACAGCGCCATCTATTGTATGCTAAGGAAGACGCTACTAAACCACTGACGCCATCTATTATATCGTCACCCAACTGCAGTTTGCATGCATTTCTATCGGACAGCGCCATATATTGTATGCTAAGGGAGACGCTACTGGCTACTCAGGTGCATCGACAACCGAGAACCGCCCAGGTGATGCCATAAGGAGCTTCGCCCCTAAAAAAAGATATCGTGATATCGTGCTCAGTGGGCTCTAGTAGCCAAGAGCTTTCAACGACATTGACGTGGTAATCAAGCAACCTGAAAATAGTTATTGTCGTGTAACGCGCGACTGTTCTTGAAGTATCCCGAGTATGGCGTCTCCTTAAATAGACCGAGCGGCGGAATATCCCCAAACGAAGTGGTTAAGTACGGAAGCACGTGCTCGAGTACTTTAGTACGATCGTGGTAAGCATTAAGAGAGAGGCGTGTCGCTGAAAAGAGCGTCCTCCATTCCGGAAAACCTTTTTTGACATTGCCCTTCAGTGAAGGTGTAGCGGCAAAGAGCAAGAATAAGGTTAAGTTATGATTTATTTTCGTATCGACTGTCCGAAACGAAAGCAAAGGAAAGAAAAAAATCTACCGCTTTCATAAGCGAGCATACAAAATAAAATAAAATAAAATAGCGCCTATTTTCTGAACCATCGATATCCATCGAACGGAAGTCGTTTTTACATCTCAAACTTTTTCTTTTTCTGCTTCACGCTTGTGATGGTGACTTTCTTTCTCACTTTGTTTTCTCGTCAAGATCGCCTTATACAATTTTTTGAGAAAGATGGCGATTTCGGTCTTCATCCCCTAATTTTTGTCCGCGAAGGTCGTAAAAATGTTGGAGCTCTCATTCTGCGCTCTACAATTTCGAAATTCTTCTACAATTCGCCGTCTTTCTTGTTCGTCTTTTTTTCTAAGTTTTTTAGAAAGTATATCACTGGCTCAGCACCAAGTTTACCATCTCTGCGATGCCCTATAGTGAAGCGTGCTTCTTCGTTTAGTCTTTCCTGCTCTTTCGTTTGAGAGGTGTATTCATGGGTCTGCGCGTTACACGCTCTAACTGCTACTCTGAGCGACCGAGAACTACGCTTTTAAAAGCGCGTGGACAGACCACTCTCGCTCAGACTGTCGAAATGATCCCGCTCGCGACAATGGCCATGCAACCGTGTTGGATGCAACGGCACGATAGAGCTTTCTCGCCGTTTCTTTTTTTTTTTTTCCATTTTAAGGGTTTGCGCACTCTGAAAAACACTTGGTTAACGACCTTGAATGGGCGGTAAAAGTTTGAAATGGCCAGCGTGAAAAGCCTTTAAATGAGCCCTCAAGAATCGCACTATCCCAGTTACGCTTGGTTTAGTGCTGCTCCTTTATTGTATGGATACTAAGTTGGGAGCTATCAAGAAAGTAAAACGCAAGTTGATTTTTGTTTTCCTTAGTGAATATCATATACTGACTGCGCCTACGAAGCCTTGCTACGATTCTCACGAGCCTCAAGTTACGTGCTACGCAGTGGCGTAGCCCAGGGGTGGCACACCGGGCACGTGCCCCCCCCCCCCCCCCCCTTCGAAATTTTTTTTCACCATGGCATACAGAGCGAAAAATGACCATTTCAAGGAGGTGCCCGCCCCTGGAAAAATATTTCTGGCTACGCCCCTGGTGCTACGTGACGCCAGCAGCAAAAGAGTGTTCTACACTCGCTGCCGTGGCTACGAGCAGCTCTGACTAAGCCACGTTTAAATGGCCAGGAGGAGGAGGAGGAAGAGGAGAAAAGGAAGGACAGGGAGGTTAGCCAGTTCTCAGACTGGCTGGCTACCCTGTGCTGGGGAAGGGGGTAAGGGGAATAAAAGATGACAGAAAAGAGATGATAGACCCAATAAAGTGTACGGGAGGACGACCACCGACACTTTCCTTGGCTTGATTACCTATTAGTTGTCATCTATCTATCTATCTATCTATCTATCTATCTATCTATCTATCTATCTATCTATCTATCTATCTATCTATCTATCTATCTATCTATCTATCTATCTATCTATCTATCTATCTATCTATCTATCTATCTATCTATCTATCTATCTATCTATCTATCTATCTATGCGAAGTTAAGAAACCTAATGCAAAATGGTGCGTTAGGTTTATTTTGCGTTAGGATGCGTTACGTTAGCTTTCAAAAGAAGGCATTATGCCTTGTTAACATAACAAAAAAGAGACAAAAGAAAATCACCATCCTTACATGAAGAAACTAAATTTTGCATTAATTTATAATGGTGTCGCATGGGCCTTCGCGTGCAGGGCCATTCTAGCCGCTGCATAACGTCCGCGGCTGCAGCAATGGCTTCTGCGCAGCGTGTCTCCGCTTCCTATGTTCGTGCCCCGTGAGACAGATCAGGCTCTGCGCCTCGGCAATTTATGCGTGGAGGCGGAAAGAAGAAAATAAAGTAAATACATGAATAACTATACGGGGAGTTTGAGAAAGCAAGACAAAAGAAACGAGGCCAGTATTTTTTCATTAGTGCGTAACAACTTTGCAGCGAGCGTTCGCTCTTGGGACACATTGCACCCTCCTTTCCACATGATGCGTTTTTGGCTGCGCGCTGCTCGGCTGTTAACACTCTCTCGACTGCGCCCGTGTGGTAATCAATGAGGGCAGATAACGAGGTACAGCTAGCCGGGAAGCGATATGCGTGGATAGATAGCAACAAAAGTACCAAACTAAAGGGACAGTGGTGGGTGTGTTTAGAACAAAATCTTAACGATTCAGAGTGCTAAGTGTACACTGTCGTCCTTTATGAAAGGGAACACGCGAGTGCGTGGCCTGCGCTCTGAGGCGGCTGCCTACAGCACCATCAACCGACAGCCAAAGAAAGCACGTCGTCTTTTGGCGTCATATAGTGGCCAACGAAATAACAAGCCATGACCGCTGGACATGCGCTGCTAGATAACACTCCCGCTGCGGTCTGACAACGGGCGGTGCCGCCAAAAGCGGACGCGCTTTCTTCAGCTGTCGGTTGATGGTGCTGTAGGCAGCCGCCGCAGAGCGCAGGCCACGCGCTCGCGTGTTCCCTTTCATAAAGGACGACAGTGTACAGTCGTCAGCAAGCTTAACTCGTGCCATGAAAGGCTTTGATTTACGCCAGCGCCACGCAGCTTTGAGTTATGTCGCCATGATACTACCACTGCATGCCGACATACGATCCAAGTATTCCGAGATATTATCTGGGCAACAGCGCCGGGCGCTTCGCGGCTGGCATCAGTCACACCAATGCAGGCCACGCTGCGAAGCGTTCGAGTTAAGCTTTCTGTCGACTGTAGTCTACTATGGGAAAGCAGATAGCTGTCCCTACAAACTATACCGACAGTGGCCAGATCTCTTACCGGTGGAGGACTGTCCACGGAGCCGAATCTTGACATCGCCTGCACGTGGAACCAATCTGTTTAGCCATCGCTAATTTCCTGGGCACCCTGTCAATATAAATCTGGATAAAAATGAGGAAACTTGTGTCGACCAGCAGCAGACAAATATTATTAGGACAGGTTACACATGCTTCCCATCCTTTAGGCCAGGGGTCTCAAACTCATTTCAGGCAGCGGGCCTCAGTCGCACAATTTAGTCCCGCGAGGGCCGGGTCAGGGAAGAATGTAAGATCGGGGGGAGGGGGGGGGGGGGGTTAGTTCGTACACATTGTCAGCAAACACTATCCATTGAAGAGGAAACATTTCCCATATCTCATATACGACTCATTTATGAAGATTTGGGGCAGGATTCCATCCAGCAACATGTGAATATCAATCTGCAATATGAGTAAAATCTGGACGCCGATTCTGAAATACCGTTTTTGTTTCACGGTTACACTTCAACACATGGCGACCACATGGAGTGCCTCACGAAAACAATGCTTTAGATCAGTCATGCCTGCGTAGCTGACGAACGTACTTATTATGGGAATAAAAAAAAATATGGGACGAACATAGCGATGTGCGGGTTGCGGGCCGCACGCAAGAGGTTCGCGGGCCGCATGTTTGAGACCCCTGCTTTAGGCGAATATAACGAAACGCTTCCGGTAGAGCCCACGCACTGCAGATATCCGGGTTGTGCGAAGCGGTCACAAAGGTAGTAGCCGAGGCGCACTGTTTTGCATCGACGCAGGCGTACTTGCGTTACTTGCGCTCTTGCGTAACCTCACATTTTCACAAGCAGACAAAAACCGAACGCGCTCGGAGGCTCGCTGCTCAGGTCCGTCCTTAATGAGGCACTGCAACATTTTTTTCAGCGTGGTGAGAAAACACTGCCGATCTGTAGTCGAAGCTCCGTAGAACACGAGAGCCAAATATTATAGCGAAGCCACGCCCTGGAATAGAAATCAATTCTCAAAGTCAGTTAGATATCGTTCCCTCCTCTGTCGGCAAATGATGCGATATATACCCAAAATGACCCCGTTATGAGCGTGAAGTCCACGGTCATTGGCTGATTTGAGCATCGTCAGCTGCAAAGTTACCGTGGCACCCGCGCGATGCCACCACGTGCCCGCACGCTCGCTCGCGATCACACTGAAACTAAGCTGCGCGTTCGAAGAAAAAAAGTATGAAAAGAAAGTGCACAAGGTTAGGACGCGTGCTGATGGAGAGACGCATTTTTTCTTACCCACTTGTCATACCCCTACCTGCGCAGCTTTTGGCGCGCTCGCAGATACAAAAGGAGAGAGAAAGCGCTTAATGTGTGTGGAAAATTCCAGTAACGCCAGTCGTAATTGATGGATCCTAAAAATTTTAGGGGCTGACCAGGGGCTGACGATTCGTGAGGCAATAATCTCTTTTAGTGAATCCATAAGACAATTACTTAGAAATATGTTGCAGCACCCCTTTCAAAACCTACTCTGGGTCTTCGAGCATACCGATGAAGCCGCCAGAGTGCGAGGACTCGTGGCCAACGCCCATGCAGGGTTTGCCCAAATCCTCGAGTCACCCGCAGGACCTTTCGATAAAGGTGTTCTTGTTTAAGGCGAGAGCCTCATATGTCTCATGAGTCAAGACTTTTTCGAGATTTGACGCGACCTGACGATACATCGCGAGAGCTTGTCGACGGCGTCGGCATCAAAAAGGATGGTGCAGAAAAGAAATAAGTGACAAAAGCCGGCTAAAAGTCAACTTGATATTCAAGTGAGTGGGAGTCTTTGCAGTATTTATGTAGAATTAACTATCGGTAAATGGAATATCTATATTATCGATAGTTTATTTCAAACTATCGATAGTATGAAGCAACTATCGATAGTACTACAATCGATAAACCAGCGATGTTATCGACAGTGCAATCAATAGTATCATCAGTACTATTGCTGCCGATAGTATAATCAATGGTGATGTGAATCATTATGCTGTTGTTGGGCGGCGATATAGCGAAATCATTTGCGATAGCCTACTATCAGCAGTACTCAGTTCGCCTAATTTATGAGCAATCATCTGGTTAATGAAATAAATTATTGCCGTAATCAAAATACCAGAATATGTCCATAAATAACTTCATATTTGAAAGTGATGATGATTAGTGGGGATTTGTGGCGCCAGGCCCTTGGGTGACCAAGGAGCGCCATGTCTTTGAAAAGTAACCAGTTACACCAGCGAGACAGACTAAGTTGCACCCTCATATTCGCATATTCAAAAGCAACCGGTCACACCTTACAATTAAAAACTTAGCTTTTGATATTTTTATTTTGAGATCACAAAATGCAATCTAAGTTTGAAGTCGCGCAGTTCCGCCACATGTAACGGCTTCCTTTCTGCTAGAGCTGAACAGTTAAGCTTAATAATCATGCGTCAGCCAATCATTCTGCTGAATGAAACAAAGCATGTAAACTTTCTTGCCCTTCTGCCTGTTTCGCCTGCTCCATCATATGCTACCACACACTCGGAGAATCAAGTTTGTGCTGCAATAAGTTCGCGTGGTTGATTTTATACTACCAATAGTACTATAAAACGTACTATCGATAGCGCTATCGATCCTTTCTTATACCATCGATAGTTCAATAGTGACTCAACTATCGATAGTGTCGACAGTGCCATCGATAATTCTGCATTACTACTTTGCAGGCGTTGTACCAAAAGCCAGATCACCACAGTGCAACATAACACCATCAGTGGATTCAGCCTGTGAGGTCATCATCACCTCCCATATCGCCAGCATTTGTGGCCGTAGTGTTGGCTTCATCTACAACGAAAAGGAGTTTGTATTGGGTCCTGTTTGGCACCCATTCTGAGTGATTTATTTTTGGCTAGCCTCGACCGCACGGTCCAAGAACGCTTAACGGAGTTAAATGTTGCAAAAGTTTTGCGTTATGTGGATGATTTTCTTGTTTTGTTTGAAGCTGGTAGTTCTGCCGTAGATGTGTTAATGAATAATATTTTCGACGTTTTTCGTGAGTGCATGTCGCCTCTTGTTTTAATCCATGAAGTTCCCAGTGGTGGAACGATTCGCTTCCTAAATTTGAGCATTACCATTGATTGTAACCATGTTTGTTGGGAGTATGCACCACGGGCTAGTAAACCTTTGCTACCGTTTGAGTCGGCCCACTCTAAAGTTGTGAAAAGGGCAATAGTGAGGCCCTGCTTCGCGCACGCTTTGCGGAAGTCATGCTACCACAAGATCCAGGCCAGTTTCAATACGCAGGTTGAGCGCCTCACCAAGGCTGGATTCCCGTCTCACGTAATGACCGCAGTGGCTGAGTGTCTGCTCAAGGAACAAAAATGAGCCCAGGTATGCTCGTTCAAACTCGTGAAAATAGGCCAGAAAATGGAAGTGCGTCGTCATTCTTTACATCCACGGCGTGGCCCATAATCTTAAGAGGATAGCCGGTAGGTGTGAGGTTGATGTTGTTTTTTCTGCCCCCCGAGAAGCTGGCTGTGTAGGGCCGTCAACCCGGGAGCTAGAGAAACCCGCGCCTGCGCGATTAAGCATCGGAACAAGTTTATTCCATGCGTTCAAGACGTGGTGTATTCCCTACCACTGTCCTGTGGCAAACGCTACATAGGCCAAACTGGCCGGTGTCTTAATTAATGAGCGCCTAAAGGAACACGCTTACAGCGTTTCTTCAACGGTGTCTGGCCACCTTGGCATTCATTGCCGAGATTGTGGGTGCGTCCCTGAGTTTCATCTATGTGCGGTTGTGAAGCGTCATTGAGACCAGCTTACACGTGAAGTACAGGAGGCCCTGGAAATAGCTAGGCTGGGTAACGCATGCGTGAGCAGTCCTTCTGTTGCCTTGTCAGATAAGGAGGTTGTTTTCATATCACAATGACTGCACGCGCAATGAGCGTGCTTTTCGGTGATTATGCTCATAGTTCATTTATCTTCGACTTGTCATATTTTATTTCTTCTTTTTTGGTTTTCAACTGCGCAGGTATATATAATGCGCGGTTTGACGAATAAACTTTTTTTGTAAGTCAGCGCTATTGTTTGTGTCTTTCTCTGCCTGGTCTTTCGTCTTTCGCGCTGTTTCCCTCCAATATGTCGTACCAACACGCCCAAGGCAACCACTTTAGCTGTCTATAGGCAACGTACATCGCGTCCCTATAACAGCATTTTTGCATACGTATTTAGGCTAATTAATAAATGCGAAAGAAAACTTTCTGAAGTAATTTCAATTAAAAGAAGTGGTAGCATTTCCATCGACCGCGATGAAAGACGCGAAAGAGATGTCACGACAAGAACTAATTTCGCTTCTGCACAATATAGCGCCTAGCGCGTCGCACAACAAGCAGTGTGGTGACAGTATGCAACAAAGAGACGCCTTACTTTGCACGGAGGGGGGGGGGGGGGGAGTTTTGTAGTGGCACACCCCCACTATCGCTTACAGCGCCACGAACTCCGAGTGGTGCGCTCAGTGCGCTCCCGCTTACAGCGCCCGCACCGCGTGGCGCAATACGCGCGCAATAAAGACCATGTTCTCTCTCCAGCGTTCACCGTGTGCTGACGTGCATTCCGCGGCTCGCCTACACGCTTCTGTCTATAGGCAACGTACATCGCGTCCCTATAGAATCCTTTTGCCATTTTGACTAAAGGACATGTGTAAGCATGTGTAATCTGTCTTAAATTGCTTGTCCGGCTTTATATAAACCAACGATTTGAAGTAATCATTCGGAAGAATAATGGAAGAATACCTAGAGAAATAATGGTTGGTAAACAGGCTGGTTCTATTTACAGGGTAAAGTACCGCTGGCTCTATAGACAGTGGAAGTAGTCCCGTTTCTGTAACACCACTCTTAACGTGCTTAATGCTGCACCGTAACAAAGCTTATACAAGAGCTAAATTGTTCACCATTTAAAAGTAATGAATGCCTAATGAAATGCGATAATTGGCCGTCGAAGTCAACATGACTTGTGCTATAAAAATTATCATGACCTGATAACGTTACAGATCGCAAAGGCTTGCGACGTCATAGGGGCGTCACGAGAACTCATAAGTAGTGCAAAACCGGCTGAGCTGCGCAAAACTCTGGAATGGCTCCAATCCTGGAGACAGTACAATGCCATGTTAGGAGCCGACAACACGCAGGCAGGAGGGAGGAGTATAACATACTTAAGGTTAACAGCGCGACAAAATAAGTGACCATAAGGCAGTAGTATCCACCTGGCTTATGGTGGCTAGAGGGGGGAGGTGTCAGCATCGGCCGGGGCTGCGCCGTGTGATCAAAACACCTAAACCGCTGCGCTCAGAATTCGCATTAGGTAGTACCGTAATCGTCGGTGAACTTTTTTTCTTACTCTGTAACCAAGTGCAGTCATTGCAGGACGCGAACCCGTTTAATGATGTGAAACGCGGTATACGGCTGCTCCACGGACTATAGACTGCACATAGAGCGTTGCCAAGCGAAGCGTTAAGCATGAGCGGATGATTTGAATGTAAATGAACGGCCACGGTCCGCCGAAAATTGCTTCCAACCCGAGCGGCGCCAATTTAGGAGAAACGTCTTGGCGAAACCGTGTCCCTTCTCTTTCAAGTCACATAAAATACGTCTCTGAAGAGTGGAGACATTCACGATGCTTTACAGAGCAGTTCTTAGACAAAAGAAGAAGAAAAATACAAAAAAGTCGTGGGTCTGCGTTCAAGTAAGAATTGCCGGGCCATTGAATCCAAACGCCACTTAAAAACGAGTCACGGGGACGATCTCAACGAACGTTATTCAAGAAGCTACAGCACTCGTCCTTTTCATTTGTTTTTTTTTAGTATTCGAATGAAAACAGGTGTTATTGCCCCATACTCCGTATAAATGCAAATGACACCAATATTCGTTTAAAGAAACTGTTGATTGTATTTGACGACAAAATGCCTTCGCAGGGCGTAGGAAAGGACGTGGTAGCGTTGGTCTAACGCATACCCTTAGATCCTAAGGTAAGAAGTGCCATTCCACTGATCGTCACAAGAAGGTAGCAGCGGCTGAGATTCGTACACGTCACCTCGTGTTAAACTGCAGAAACCATTACTCGCTATAACAGCTCATTCTTCGGTACCCTTAGGAGGAAAATGAAGTGTGGTATAAAAAATTCCTAACGTTCCTTTTCTTCAATAGTTTAGTGAGTCTCTCGCTTTCAGAGCAAAAGAGCGCTTGCTGGAGCAGATGAAGTGGTCTATATCCCCAACTTAACTGTACTCACTTCAGAACGGGGAACGAGAGCCCCAATAACTTCATACAGTCATGCAGGAGTACAGGCCGATTGTGTCTTTAATCTGCACAATAGTGTTCAGTCGGCGCGACTGGGTCCTCTGGTTACACAGGGACTGATGCGGCGAATTTCATAACGACGAAAATGGCATCGAATATTCTCTTTTGATGGTTGCGATATAAAAAAACAAGAGCGTTTCCTCGCGAATGCTGTGAAGACATTAGGTTTCAGGAAGGTGCGCGGATGGTCAGCAAGAAAATGGCTGGTATTTTACATTTTCTACGAGGGACCGGTTTTAAATGGTACATGCTGCGACGTACTGCATGGAAAGAGTCGCTCATGTGGAGCGATTGCCGTCAAGGTCTGCCAGGCTAACACTGCCTGTTGCAGCATCACTACCACCGTACTAACATTCCTGGCAAAACCGTGCTAACATTACACCGTTCTAACATTCCTGCGCACATTCCTGGTTAAACGGCCAGTGTTGCGCTGCATCACGCTGCGACGCAGCTTATCCTCGCGGTCTCGTTGAGTTTCTCCAATGCTTGATCTCCCAAGGCTTGTGTTAGTATAAGAAAACGGAGTTGTTTTCTTTAGGTCACCAATGGCCAAGCACTCACAGACCCGCATGGTCGAAAATTGGATTACGAGTAGGAACAGTTTGTATAATGATGGGCAGAAAAACGGCCTAAAACATTGCACTTTCCCTGTCCATACCAAAACGCCTGGTCGCGGGCATCACTTTAGCGTTTACTGCAGACATTGGCATAAAAGAAGTGAAAGATCGAGAGAGTTAGCCGCGAAAGAGAGACAAAAAGAGAGAGAATTCTACGTGCTGAATTGCAACGCTGAATATAAAGTAAAGCTCAATAAAACGCTCCACGTAAAGCTGAACTGTAATGCTGACCATAAAGTAATGCTGAATACGATGCTGAACGGACTGTGATCCCAAGCTTTCGCGTGGAATTTTTATTACTTTCATGATACGTATCACGTCTCACCGGTCTTTCATAAAGAAGAGTGTCTCTCTCACCGGTCAGGCTTTCATAAAAAAGAGTGCCTTCAACAGCTCGGCTCATCATAGGCGATGGAGTAGACTGCGGATGGCCGAACAAAGCGCTGCTGTGAAAGAAAATTGAGTTTCGGGCGTCGTTTTTGAGACACTGGTGTTTTCGCTCCTCTTGAAAAAAAATATTGTTTACCAGGAATCAGATCGATGGACCAGCAGGCGCGGAAGGATGAGAAAAAATCCTTAGAAAATATTTCTTCCTAGCCATTTGTTTCCTCATCCCTTTCTTCCTAGAATAAATGTACAATAGGTGCTCTGAAATCCAATTCACTGCTGTATGCAGTGTGCATGTTCGGGCTAGTTGGCAAGCCATGATTTAATCTTAGCTCAAGAAACTTGCCTAAGGAAGGACAAAAAGAATGCGACAAACACACAAGCTGTTGTCGTACATTGTTACACAGTTCTTTTTCTTTCGTGCTAAAAAGAAATCACGTTGAAAGGGATAACTGACAACCACACTTTCCGCAGCACGAAGCCACAAAGCGTTTGGTCTCTGGTTCGATCCCCGGACCAGGGACGAAATTTTTCTTCGACTTGAAGTTTTCCTCTCTGAGAAATCCACAGGGATTTTCTTGTAGGCGTAGTGCTACAAACGGGAGGCTGTGAATTTCTCCTTTCAAAATCCTTGCGGAATTTTTCATACTCATTTGGAAAAGAAATCACGTTGTACGCAGCATCTTTCCAATGAATAAAATGGTCAAACCTATTCTGGCTTGGCAATAAACAATGGAGTACTAACTGGTAACGAACAACTTAATAGACACCCTACGATCCAGTAAACTATCAAGAGTGAGGTAGTTTTTCATATATGAATTCCAAATCGTCCAAGAAGTATTTGGCAACCGTTCTTCATTCTGCCCTTCATCTGAAAGTCATTCTGAGCAAGCCACTATGAACGAAAACTCAAACTCTTAGAACGTTGACGCCGGCAGCAGAGTAGCGGTCTCAAGAACTGCTTGTCGCATGAAGCCACTGACGTCAAACACGACCTGCAAGTTGCGAAACTAAGTTCTCAGAGAGCACTTCGTAGTCTCATGCGGGTTCAATTTGATTCCTATATTCAACTCGAAATGCTTGTGTAGTGTCCCAAACCTCGTGTTCGACTAATCTAGAACGAGCCATGCTGTTTTAAACCATGCAAGGTACATGAATATGCATGCCTGAACATTCTTAGACAAGAAAGCCCTTTGATCAGTGAAGCATGACGTTTCAACATGCCTCAGAAGGGCTTAGACGGAGGCTGACCGGTTCTGCCATTCACTACAGATGCACTACTCTGAGACTTTCTAACAGCGTGTGCAGGGCGTACTTATATCCGTCTCCAATGAAAACAAGAAATCGCGAAAATTCAGCGGTATTCAAAGAAATAATTAAAATGTTTCGTCCGGGTGAAAATCAAGCCCACGCCTTCTGCATGCCGAGCATGTTTACCACAGAGCCTCGCCAGTACATGAAATTGCTTCGTAAAAGAAGAATATAAGAATGTCATGTAGTGAAAGGAGTTCTGTTAACGCATGTAATACTGCATGGTAGCATGGTGGAACCGCACAAGGCGTGAAAACAAGTGAACTGCGCAGCGAGTGGGTGGTTCAAAGTTTTCCATTCATTGCAAAGTGTGAATCTGCGCAGGTTTGCGTGGTTCCTTATGGACGCGTGGTGGGTATTATGTCCATTCGCAAAAGAAGAATTATGGCGTAGTGGGCGCTTAGCTAATGCCTAAACAGTTGACATTCAACGATGGTTTGAAACGGCCAATGAATGTTACGCGCAGGACGGTTCGTTTCTTTGCGGCACGTTGAAGGCAATGCACATGGAGTTCGATTACGCTAGGGCGTTCTACTCTTGAAGGCGAAGCTCGATTGACTGCAAGATTTTCTGTTGGTTTTCCAGGTTGTTTTTAATTGCCTCCAAAGGCACACGAAACATACTCACCGGTGCACTAACATGTGGACAAGTGAACATACACACGAAGCAGATTGCCGGCGAATATGAAAACTAAGACAAGAAAAATACAGGCTCGCGAAACGTGACTGTCAGAATGAGTTCTCAAACTGTCTGAATTTGTGAATCGAATACGTTGTCTTCTCACGACTAGCCTATGAAGACTCGCAACCTCTTCGAAAGAGAAATACGATGTGTGCAAATGTTTCCCGTAAATCGAGGGAGGCTCCATTCAAACTGTGGGGCAGAGTGGAAGAAATTCCATCAAAACGCCACAAATGACGAGCATAGGGAATAATTTTGTTCCACTTGCCTTCTTGGGAGAAACTCGTAGATTTGCTTATCGCTGAAATTTTGAATAATAGCTGCACCGATTTCTTTGTCGCTCGCAGTTGCGTGCCTCGAAGGCGTAGTCGTTCAAGTGCTTCGATGTTGAAATATATGGCCCAGGAACATGGTCGTGCCAGGTCTGAAAATTTGTCTATAGCGCCTTTTATTGTTGCCTCTTCCAGCGATCGTAATTTTTTGCCTCAAGCGAAAATGGAACATAATTGCTCATTAAGGAATGATTGTTCAGTCGTTGCGCATGTAATTGTCATCGTAAAACATAGGGTCGGAGAAGTAGCTCACAGACCCACAGTCACAAAGCTTTCATTAATTATATCTACATTTAAAGCATGTCATGTTTCAAATCAACAGGCTTTAAAATCTAAGACAATATTTAGGTTTTCTTCTTTATTTACAACATATTTCATGTCTCAAGGGAAGCGCATCCATGCAATGTCGAAGGTTATTTTAGATTGGTGCATTTCCCTATATCCTTGACACCGTACAACAGTTCACTGAATCAAGTCCACCAAGCACTCCTTTTAAACAAACCAGCACATGAGTTGACGTTGAGCGATAAAAAACGTAAATACGAAAGAACACAAGCGCTTCCAATCCTGTCTCTCGTTTCAAGCTTCGCGGGTACATAACAGTAAATCGCTGCCTATTACTGCTATCACTTAACTGCAGCGCAACTAAAAGCACCCGTAAAAGTCTGTAGACTAGAAGATGCGGGAGACCGTGAAGGCCTTTTACAGATAAATAGTAGGGCGGAGAGTTATCTTTCCTATTTTTTTTCAAAGTCGCATACCGAGTTTTTCTCTTATGCCATGCTCACCGTCGAGAGCACACTCTCCGCGTTCATTCTAACTTTTTTTGTTTGTTTTTGTTTCGAAACTGTTCAAGGTTGTGCGCAGCGGTAAATGTCTCAAAGCGGCCAATTCGCGAAACTATTCCCATTCGCATGCGCGAGTGAGTCCTTCAGCAGGGACAAATAGGAAAGATACGAATAAAGCTACTTCAGATTGAAAAGCACTGCGCAAAACGCGGCAAGCTAAAGAACAGATGCACTTCAGCGCCGTTGAGCACACTCGACGCGAATTTCCTCTCGCCCTACCCCTCTTTGCTGTCTGCGTCTATCTACCGTGTTGTCCAATGTTAAAGCCGCGGTCCGAGTTTTCCCGACAAGATTGGAAACTTGGTACCATTGAAAAGAAATAAACTATGGCTGAAGTAAATGGCACAAACGTTGGCCTGACTTGTGATGTTCATTCTCTGACAGCATGAAGTCTGTCAGATTTAATGAACAAAGAATCAACTGATTAACTGATGTCGCGTTTCAACTGAAAAACAATTATAGTGAAAATACGGCAAAAGTAAAGGAAGTGCTGACAGTAGCACTCATTGGTATATATCAAATAGGTAAGAGTGAGAGAGTAAAGGCACAGAAAAATAAATGGAACTTAAACAGCGGACGAAGCTTCATCTGCCGCGTTGGTGATTCTTAGTTACTCGTGTTATTCCCACGCTGGGACAATATGAGCTGCATCATCAACTTCCCGAAAAAAAAGCTATCCGAACACCAATGAAAACGATTTTAAAAATAAAATATATTAACAGTTCGGCTCCCTCACGGGAGCCATGCTCTCAGTGCTTTAATACATCACTTTATTTAATTCATTTTTGCCGGTGTCCGGATCCCTTCTTTTATAGTTTCCTCCCGGTCAGACAGGACATCCCCCACATACTCCCGCGTTTAACATATTCAGAGATTTTCTCTTATTCTCTGGTATATTCAACATAGCTATATTATTTCTCTTTCAGATTCTAGCAATTAATCGCTTCAGCTACGAGCTTGGTTGTGCGCTGCCGTACTATGACGCAAGCAGTCGTGGCCGAGAAATTGCCCTTGACCGTCGCATGAAGCGCCAATTACTTCCCAACCAATATAACAATACCTTATGTCAACATCCTGGCTTAGGTGTCGAATTTAGTGAAGAAGAAGCGGAAAGTGTGCAAGCAAGCAAGCAAGCAAGCAAGCAAGCAAGCAAGCAAGCAAAGAAAACAGATTGTTTTTGAAAGCCACGGATTTTAAAGCTCGCGCGTGCAGCGGTTCTCGGATGTTTGGCGCTGACCCTTCTTTGCGTTCAACGTCCTCGTGCAAATGAACCACGGTTTAAATTGAATGAATGAAACTCATTTGCAGAAGGCCTAGATTTATAGAAATGAGAAAGCCGCGCAAACAAGCTTAGTCTCCAAAGCAATGTTATACGGCAGAAAAACAGCCTCAGGTAGGTTTAAAGAGTATATAGATAGTGAGATAAAAAAAATGATAACAAGCACAAGTGCGCAAAAAATGTGAAGTCTTTCACCAGAAGCACTAAGGATTCTATCCAAAGTGCATATTTACACAGGGGATCTACCGTGGTTTGGTAGACTACACCCATGCTTCAGGTCGACTGTGCCAGAGGATATCTGCAACGTAAGTTTACTGCTGTCGTTGTATATTTCAAAACGTTTAGCTTCGTGAAGGAAGCACGAAGTCAACATGCCTCGGGCCTATAAGAGCGAGCCACTGGACTTGGACAATCTTGAAGCTTGAACGACCGTTTGCACGACGCAAACATGTCCAGCTTGGACTTAAATATAAATGTTGACTTTCTGGAAGTTTGGTCATTCGCTTGAAAAGTAAAAAAAAAAAAGAAATGTCATATACCTGTTAACCTATCTAGCAAACATGGGTGCGCTAACAAGATTAATAAGAAATGAACCAATACATGGGTGTTTTATTCCAGACGGATATATCAAAGTTCTGCGCATCGAACTTTTTCATGACATAAATGTCTCACAGATGAATACAAAAGGATGTTTCTCCTTCCTTAGCAAGGTGATTTTTGAAAGTCATGGTGCTTAACTCTTGCTGATAGTGCTGTTAAGGTTAAGCGGAAAAAGAAAGGAATGAGACCGATAGA